>JAPQWV010001922.1:0-69006 GCA_027422505.1 Craterostigma plantagineum | reverse complement strand
AACTAGAAAATAATAAATAGAGAGAGATTCATAAACATGCTCAAAATAAACCGTAACGGCGGTTTTAAAATCGGAAACGCCGGTTACGGAACCGCTGGACCGGCACCAACCGTAACCGGCCACCGTAAGTTGCCGGTACGGGCGGTTGGTCCGGACCAACCGCCAACCGCCGGTTAGAAACCGCCGGTTAGGCGGTTAACCGTTGGTTAGAAAATTTAAATAAAAAAATAAAAAAATGTTCAAAATTCAAAATTGAACGTTGGAAATAAAAATATAATAATAATAGAAAAAAGAAAATAGCCGTTTAACTCGGTTAACCGCCGGTTACAACGGCTATATAACCATTTTCTATAAAACCCCCCATCCTAACAAACATAACTCTTTCAACTTTCTCTCATCTTAACTCCCAAGTCTCTCAATCTCTCTAAATTTCCACGACCACCACGCCACGCCGCCCAGCCACCCACGGTCCACCGCCGCCCGCCTGCCCCCATGCCACCCGCCGACCGCCGCTTGCCTACCCACCGCCCCGAGCCCGCCGTCCCCACGCCTCCCCGCCGCCCGCCGGTGCCGCTGTCGGTATCTTTTTTGCCCTTTTTCATTTTTATATCTAACGCTACTTTTCGTGCCTGTGTGTGTAGGGGTGGTTCGATACGGTATACCGTACCAAAACTGTGATACCGTATACCGTACCGAAATTTCGGTATGGAAAAACATCATACCGTACCAAAATTTCGGTATACCTTAAATTTCGATACGGTATCATGCCAAAATTTTGGTATGGTATCGATATCATACCTTCTATACCATTCTCACGGAGGGTTTTTTACCATGCGTGTCTCGTAACTCGTTATTCGTTGTTTTCGAATTTTTGTCAATTCAAACTCCTTAGGCCCCAATAAGATGGATTATTAATACCAAATTTCCAAAATAAAAAGATTTTTAACATAAAATAACCTAAAATAATTTAAATATTTTAGTCAGTCTCCTTAGTAAGACAAAGAACTTTACATAACCACAAAATACAACTTTATATACGATTAATTAAAACGAAACGGCTATTTTGTATTCCTTTTGTTTTAATATAAGTAAAATATGGTGGGCCTCAATAATTTTAGAAAGTTGGGTATGATTAATAATTTATGGGCTAAATAAATTTATGAAGATCCTTATAATATTTTTATCTATTTTATATTTTTTTGAATAATATATATATATGTAGGTGTGTGTATATATATAAATATTAAAAATTTTAGTATTTCGGTATTCGGTATAATCGGTATACCTAATTTTAAAAATTCATACCATTACCGTACCGAAATTTTCGGTACGGCATCATACCTTACCAAAAACTTCGGTATACCAAAATTTTCGATATTTTTGGTACGTTTCGATACGATAAGGACGATATATCGGTATTTCGGTATATTTCCCCAGCCCTACGTGTGGTAGTATTTTTAGATGGATCGTGGTGGTCGATGGGGTTCTCGTGGATCGAGGGGCAGCAAAGGGAAGAAAGTTGTTGGTAGTTCATCGCAAGATGACTACAAACAATATGACTCGAACGACATGTTGGATCTTGCTGACGTGCTCGACGATGACTTCAATGACGACGCATTCACGTATGATCCATCGCCGGGAGATAGCTCGCAAGCCGCGCCGACGGAGACGGCGGCGGAAGCAGAAGCGCCTACACAAACCGGCACCGGCCGGCGGCTACAGTCGGATCTCTTCGCGGTACACTTCTGAAAGGTACCGACTAGTATAGTTAACCAATTTAGAGCTATTTGTAAGTGCTGGAATATAATTTAGAAAGGGGGGCGGATATGGTCAATAAATACCATCTCCGTTCGAAAACACCTGACTTAGTTAGGAATAGGAAAAACAAAGTCAAATGTTCGGCGGAACGGATTCGTCCGCTTCGGGACCCGCCGGCGGAAGCGGCAGCGCAACGACTTTGTTTCATTATGTTGGGAAATCGGCGCTGCCGTTAGGTTTCGATCATCATTCTAATATTGGTAACTACTCCTATCACGCTACCGTGCACTTAATCATGGCCCATTCAAAAATCTGGGGAATTAACCCTAATATTAAGGTCACGAAAACATCATATATTTCACTGGAACATGTATGAAAATTCACATAAGCCAGAAAACTTCAAATAAATAACACTTAAGTACGTAAATCCCACATGATACAAAATTATAAAACCCAAATAAATTTACTGTGTTATAGATGAAATATTCACCTACCTTTCCTTCGAGCTTAGCCATTTTTGCGTTGAAGATTATGTTTTCGAGCTTTGTTCTTGGCCGACTATTTTCTTTTGCTTTTATTTTCTTCTCGTTTCCTTCTGGTGTTTTCGTATGAAATGATTTTTCTCCCTCATGAAATCTTTTTATCTTTTTCTTACTTTTAATAATTATTCCTTGACTTTTGATTAGAGGGTGAAAAGGTGGTGATAAATCACCTACGTAGATTTCCCATGGGCTAAGTGGTGGGTTGAGCGGTAATATTTAATCCGGGACAGCGCGTAGTTGTATTTGGACCCGGCGATAATTTATTGGGATATTAATTAAAGCCGAAATGACACCGAAAGAACACCGAGATTTTTACGTGGTTCGGCCAATACCGCCTACATCCACGGAGAGACAATAGTTTTACTATATTTGAGAATATTACACCATACAAAATAACGTTCGTGTTTAAACCCAAAACGAGATCCCTTACCCACCTGTAATGTTTTTGTACTCAATTACCACAGTAAAACTGTACCCGCTCTCACCCTTATCCACCAGGACAAGATTTCTCCTTTTTTTTCTTTTTCTTTCTTCTTCTCATTTTTCCCTCACCTCTCTCTCTTACTCGCTCTCTCTCAATCTGATTTGGGGTGCCTTTCACAAATGAGCATACGCCCCCTTTTATAGGCCAAGCAATCAACAAGAGACCAAAAATAAATCGTCAATGCAAACGTCATAGGAATAGATCTCCAATTTTGCTTCTTCTATGTTGAAAAGTCAACATTCTCCCCCTTTTCAACATCTGCGTCTTCTTTAGAGAGCACTCCAGTGAACCCGAGAACGAGAGTAACCCGTTCGTAATTACCACGAACGTCCATTTGCTTTCCTTGTAGCACCTACACATAATCCGAATCAACAATTCCGATCCTATCCCACTTGATTCATTCAGCGGCCAACTTATGTGCAGCTTGAACCGACTCAACCCGTCGATTCCGAAGAGTGACTTCGATGCAACCCCTTCTCCAGCAGGATTTCTCTTCTCACCATCGTCTGCCTTTATACCACGCACGCGATTTTCGTGAACTCATCGAAGTCCGAGTATTATATACCATACTCACGTTCAGACCATACAAAACCTTTGCACTTCTCCCTTTGGTAGGACCATTTCCGCCACGTGTGATTTTCCATACTCCCCCTGCTATGAAAACCCCATAGTCCTGGAATCTGACTGGCTCAAGAATATTAAATTCTACGCAACTTTGAGACAACGTCACACCCAAAATACGCACCGCTCCACCAACGATTTTGATCTTCCCCGGTCCAACACACGAGCAACACAACAATATCCATCGGCCCATGGAGATCGAAAAACCGTTCGCATTTTCCGGAACGCATCAAAATATTCTCTTGGAGCAAATTTGAATTTAATATCCTTCTTCCTGAGAACGAGCGCCATCATTAGAGACTGTGAGAACGTCTCTAAGATGAACCGTGTGCTCCCCGCATGTGAATTTTTTAGCCGCCAGTCCTTCCTTTTCAAGTCGAACAATTTCTCCTTATGTGTCACGGCTCACCACACATATAGCATCACATGCCCTTCCGCCACCTCGATTTGGACCTGCTGCTGTCTCGAAATCCCCTGGCGTGTCACCTTCCTCTACCTACGACTCTCTCAGTGTATAGCCAACACCCGACTATCACCATAATTTGGCCGCATCCTCTCCAAAAGAGTTGACTCCACCATCCACTGTCTTCACTGGCTCGTACTAGATAGTTGTGACCAAATTATCACCCGAATCAGGAAGCGAGGTAAGAAGCAACAGGCCTTACTTCTTCCTCTCCGACACATCGTGACCCCAAATCTTTCCTCTTTTACTCCGACTTTTCTTCGTCTCCCATCAAAGCTTATCACCCCAGCCTTGACAAATGAGCACGTCCTTCACTCTTTTCTGTCACAGAGTGAAACCTCCCGCACTAGCACATTGTCGCACTTTGCTGTCATCCTTTGTTATTATCCATGCAGAAGATTAACAGCCCGGCCCAAATAATACTGATCAGATATTTCCCAGGAAAAGGCTAGCGACCTACCTCACAGCACTATTGCCATAACTCGCCAAAACTCCACCGTCGCACAAGCTCCGCCCGACACCGAGCATCCATCAACGATAACAATCTTGTACCATCATTTCTTCAGTACAAGGCACCACGTCGTTGAACCTCGCTCTGACACTGGCTCCCCCCAATAGATGTTCCCTTCTGATATCTTTTATGATGTGGAAGATCAGACACAGTTGCAACCACAGAGCATACTCAGAATACCAGTAGGGTTTGGCTCTAATACCACTTGTTGGGGTTGAGCGGTAATTAGTGTTGGCAACGGGGGCAGCCATGCATTCGGGGACAAAATTGTCCCCATCCCGTCCCCGCCGGATCCCCGCGGGGATTCAAATTTTTTAAAAATATAATATTTTAAATATAATATATAAATTTAAATATATTTTCGTTATAAATATTATATAAATTATAATTTTATATATTATTGTATTAATTTAATATTATTTAATCAGTATTAATATTATTTCAATTATAATTTAAATATATATATTATAATATCATAAATAGGGGGGGTGGGGCGGGCGGGGATCCCCGCGGGGAAAATCAGTCCCCATCCCGCCCCGCGGGGATAAAAACTCGGGGATTCCCCGCCCCGT
Organism: Craterostigma plantagineum; assembly: GCA_027422505.1. Classification (NCBI taxonomy): domain Eukaryota; kingdom Viridiplantae; phylum Streptophyta; class Magnoliopsida; order Lamiales; family Linderniaceae; genus Craterostigma; species Craterostigma plantagineum. The sequence continues at coordinate 64,055 of JAPQWV010001922.1, read as the reverse complement.
TTGGGGCGGATCCCCGCGGGGACGGGGAATCCCCGCCCACTGCCAACCCTAGCGGTAAATTTAATTCGGGACAGCGGTGGTAGTTGTATTTGACCCCTCGATAATTTATCGGGATATTAATTAAAGCCGAAATGACACCGAGATTTTTACGTGGTTCGGTCAATACCGCCTACATCCACGGAGAGACAATAGTTTTACTATAGTTGAGAATATTACACCGTACAAAATAACGCTCGTGTTTAAAACCAAAATCCGAGGCCCTTTACCCACCTGGATAATGTTTTTGTACACACTCTCAAATACCACAGTAAAACTGTACCCGCTCTCATCCTTATCGACCGGACAAGATTTCTCCTTTTTTTCTTTTCTTTTTTCTTCTCATTTTTCCCTCACCTCTCTCTCTCAATCTGATTTGGGGTGCCTTTCACAAATGAGCGTACGCCCCCTTTTATAGGCAAAGCAATCAACAAGAGACCAAAAAATAAATCGTCACTGCAAACGTCATAGGAATAGATCTCCAATTTTGCTTCTTCTATGTTGAAAAGTCAACACTAAGCAACATATTTTCTTTCTTACTTATTGTTTGCGTGTTATGTTTCTAACATAATTCTTAATAATTATTTGGGCCATACTTTTATTCAAGCCCAATGTTTTGTTATTTAACTGGGTCGATTATTTAATAAGACCCGCTTAAATACTTCCCGAAATATTTTATTATTTTAGTTTCATCCGAATTTTCTTTCATAAATATTTCTTAGAATTTTATTCCTAACGTTTTCTTCGCTAATTATCTTGAAATTTCCTATCGTAATCCGCTTTAAAATTTGCAGGTATTACAGTTAGTCCTTCGGGATAACCGCCAACCGCCGTTACAGTTAACCGGCGGTTGGGCAAGTCTAGATTCAGATATTAGATCCTAATCACAATTTAATTAAAATAAATGTATTTCTTTTATTTGTATCTCATAAAGCATTTTCATGTCAATACTAAAACCAAATAAATTAGACATCGAGTTCCATAATTACCTTTAGTTCATTACTATTTTCAGACATTGATACGTCGAGACCAAAATATGCCTGAAACGAATTTCTTACGTTTATAGTTGTTAAATTTAAGTCGTTTGCATGATTAGTGAAGTCATTTTGATAATTTTAGCTATAATATGGTTTCAGAACAAAATCAAACGTTTTACCGCAGTTTTGCGACAGTTTCGTATTTCTCAATGATCGCGGGGTAAACAATGTCGATGGACCTGCAGTTTTAACCATAGATAAAAGACTCGTTAATCTTGATTCTGACCAAGGGATTTTCAATCCAAGGTCTAGAGTGGGAGATATGAATTTTTGAACGTGCTGCTGTTTTGCAGGAAAAGAGTCACGGTCGTGAAGGCTATGCAAGAGGCCGTGAAGCGCACCAGAGAGCCCTTTTCTTGCCCGATTGTGTCACGGCCGTGAACATGAACCAACCACGCCGTGAAGGGAACTTCATGGCCGTGAAATGAGGTGCAAGTGGCCGTGAATAAGGGCCGAAAGCCATTTTCTTAGCCCCGAACGCTTCACGGCCGTGAATGGTGGCTACCGAAGCGTGAACACGGGCAGAGACGTCTTTTTCTTCAGGTTTTATGTTGTCATGGCCGTGAAGATGCATAAACGAGGCCGTGAGCGTTTCCATGACCATGTTAAAGCCAAGGCTATGCCACATTTGTCAAAGGAAATATCACACACGACGCATACGAGACATGAGTGCAAGAAATTAAGGAAAAAGGATGGAACATCTTCCCTTGAAACAAGCCATTCAATTTAACAAAAGACAAGGAATCTTATTTTGGGGTTGCAAAGTCTGCAATGGAGGCTAGAGTTCTTTCACAATTTCTTCTCCTTGGAACTCACATGAAGAAAATGCACAAGCTAATGAAGGGAAATTCTATATAAAGAGCCAACGTGAGGAAGTGAAGAGGGAGAGGAAGGTACATGAAAGATACACCATAATACATACATACACGTTGCCTTTCAAAACCCAAGAACACATACTTAGTGCTCACCACGTGTTCGATCAAAGTACTCAACGAAGAACGTGGATAACTTCGAAGTTGAATTCAGGGAAGTATTTATAATGTATTATGTAGTTACGTGCGTTGTTGTGACCATGATGAATAGCTAAATCTATTGTATTTGAGATGAGATGAACCCTAGCGCGATCGATTGTATGTTTACGTGTATTTTGATGTTTTGTTGTTGTGTGACTCGTTTATGAAGCATATGATTTTGATTATGTCTATGTGATTGAAATTTTTTTAGTTAGCTCGATCATGTCTATGTGATTAAGTTAACGTAGTTGGGAAATCGTGAGCTACGCTCGAGAGAGAGGCGAACGATTAGACCACTCGTAAACGAGAGGAATAAACTCATCGCTAGAGATAGTTGAACTACCCCGCCGGATTAGAGTAAAATCTAATAGTGGGATTCACCGTGTTGTTAATGCGATCTTCGGTTAAGTAGTTAGGGAAGCTTGCCCAGCTTTTTAATTCGTTGATTAGTTGTTTACGATCATTATATGGAAGGCGCAGTTTCGTCAGCTATATAACCCGTATGCATGTAGTAGGAGGAATCTCCACGGTCTAATGGTAGCGGTTGCTTACGTACACTTGATATTTGTTTTGGTCGAACTAGGGGAATTCGAAGTCTCAAATACACTTGTTTCCATAAGGGTTTATTCTCCGTACTATTTAATAAGTTGTATTTTCTAGTATTGTTATTTACCGTTTCAACAATAAAAAATATTTACGAAGATACTTAAACGACGGTTTTCTAAGGTACATAGTTCTTTGGGATTCGATACTCGAATATTTGCTACGTCTATACTATTTCGATAGGTACAATTGTCTGTTGAGAGTATGATAGTTTGTTAGTATTCGTTTTATTTATTACTCGATCCGCTCGATCAATGCCTACGTCGATATTCCATGATCATAACGGACGGATCATAGTACAAGCAAAACAGCAAGATGTACAACTTATGGGTGTGGAACCATTTGTTTACCAAATATTTATTATAAATCGAAACATAGATATAAATCCTGTGAAAATTTGAAAATATTATCAAAAATGTAATAAAAAAATATAAACAAACAATTAGTGTAAATATTTTAAGAATTTGGTAATTCCAGGTCTATACTTCAAACCATATATAACAGTCATAAATAAAGATCGAAAAAGACCTTATTCTAAATGAATCGAAAAACAAAAAAAACAAAACCAAAGGCACCTTCCAAGATGGGGATTTGTTTGTACATTAAACCCAAACCAAAAAATATCCCTTGAGGGCAGAAAAAAGAACTACCCCAGCTTCAAAACCTCGTACTAATCTTGAAACACTTCCAACTTCAGCAAAAAAGACGGCGAACGGCGAAAACAATCCACGAAAAAAGAAAGAGAAACTGACAATAAATCCCTCAACGATTCACCACGATATTCTTTGAGCAGAAATCATACCTCTCAACGAACAGGAGCCAAAATCGATTGCTGTTGCCCATACAATCCATTACGTCGTCGTTTGAAATCTGTTGCCTGTTTCTCCTACGTTTCGTTACTAGCACAAACCCTTCGCCATCTCCATTGCTAGCGATCTCGGGCACCGAAGCTGACGTCTTTTGTTGTTCTTCGTCGCCGTATACAATCTTTATGATCGAAGTATCGTTTGCTATACCTTCTTTCTTTTTGCTGCTGATCTGCGCAGAGATTGGAGCTTCAGTGCTGTTTTGCACCGATTTTACGATGAAGCTGAGGAGTATCTGCCTAGCCAGCTCAGCCTTCTCTGCTTCAGATCTGCTTTTCTTCGATACCTCGCCTTTCCTCTCAGCTTTCACCGTTTCATCGCCTTCCTTCGAACCTTCGACGGTCGTATTCGCTTGCTGACATGATTTTCTTGAACAAACTCTGGGGCATGTGGGTTCATCATAGTCTTCGAAGAAGATGGATTTCTTTCGAAAAAAGGCGGTGATTGATAGTTCAAGAACCCAGGCCGAAACCTGAAACTGTGGCTCGCCTTGTAGTACATGGGTGACCGAGGGCCACAGGGGACGGGCGAAGCAACTGATGGGAAACAAACCGCGGGCTCAGTGGACGTGGGCCCACTTGAAACCGGCGAGTTCGATGTTTGGCCCATGGGATACGAGTTGGGCTAAATGGCTGAGCTGAAGCTGAGAGTTTCTTACTCCCATTAGCTTCCAAAGGCTTATCCACATTATTGGGACTAGAACTATCTTCGGTATCTGAGGGGATCTTGAATCTTATCTTCCTTTTCTGCACTCGAGTCCTTATGACTTGATGTTGAAGAGCGATCGTCCCCTAAAGAAACTGTTGTTGCTCCTTTTTCTGTGTGATCTTTCGGGCTAACGTAAATCTCTTTGTCAGTTTTTTTTCTTCGATAAAATCTTCAACTTTCTCGGGTAAGGGCTTTAGAACAGTACCTGGTGCAGAAGCTGCTACTTCTTTGTATGACAGAGATTTGAAGCTAACGCCGTCGTGAGATTCGCAGGTTGCACTGAGATCTTCTGGTTTGATTTACTTGCACGATCGTCGACGATAGACGCAATATTTATTTTTGGAGGAGAGACTTCCGAGGAAGCAGCCTTAGCTGTATTAGCCTTGTGCCCGTACGAAACTGACTCCAACGTTGCATTATTATAAGTACCATCCTTGTAGTTTGAGCGAACGGTATTGATTTTTAAATTTGAAGGGCGCTTTCCTTTAAACTTTCGAGCAGCTGCATTACCAACTCGTCCTTTTGAACTAGCTTCTTGCCAACCTTCGTCTGAGTTTAACTCGTCTGAGAAAGTGCGGTCAAAACTAGGTTTAGGGCCCTTGTCTGGAAACTCATCGAAGGGGTTGCTGTCTAGTTTCTCCTCTTCGCTGCTGCTTTCATCAACTATAACGCAGTTTTCAGATACTTCATTGTTATTATTTCACTCTTTTCTTCTGGTATATCCTTGGGCGATCGTTCGGTTACTTGTGAAACCTGAGAACATGCATTTGCAAAAGGAGATCAACTGGAAAGCATATATAGATTAGAAAATGAATTTCTTCTCACAAAAAGGCCGTAGAAAATAATAATTAGGTACTAGCGAGTTTTATCCAATATGCTCTACCCTTAAGCATATGCATATAATTTCACGAAGACTAATAGATACGTCGCAAGAAGAAACTAATTCAAACGTTATCTATATAATCTCACAAGTGCAAAAATCAGTACCTTGGAACGTCTTTTTTTCTGAGCATCTGTTGCTCTCGACTCTAGATCTGGATTTATGTAATCGAGGAGATCCGACACACTGTTACAAGAAATTTTGGGTGTAGACAGGTATGTTAGAGAGGATACAATAATCTATTCTTCCTATTGTTAGAAGTACATCATAAACAGTACCTCAGGTGTCCTTTGCTGGCAATTGTTGCGTCTGGTTTTGGAGTCCCATTCCGAGCTGCTTCTTGCTGTTCCAAGGCTTTCGATTCGAAATATTCAAGCCATGCAGCTGCGTCCTGAATATGCTATGTATATTAGTGCCCGACTTAAGCAAAATTCCTTTCTCAAGAAATTTGTCATCATGAATATGTGAATATTGTGCAAATACTCAGCTATGGGTCGTGTTCACAGTATAAGAAGTTGACAACAATTGGGAAGATATGTACTACTACATCAATTATGAAGATAACTTAAGCAGGTCTAATATATGAATAAGATAAAAAAGATTACTCTACCTTTTTAGGATGGAAATTATAAAAAATCCCATTCAGGGTTCCACATGTTACTAGCAAGTTTAATTTATTACACTCAATTAAGTGCAAGGAACCTGTGTACGAAGATCCTCTGTACCCAACTTAGCCTGAAGAATCTGCAATGTAGTTTGCTCATGCTGAACACTTAGGGAATATGCTTCCATCAACGAAAGAGCAATGGCTATGGCATGATAGCTTGCAGCAGTCTGACACGTAGAGCATTCAACGAGTTCACCATGTCAGTTATATGTGAGTAAATAAGCTTGCGCAAATTATTATGGCATGTTGTTAATGACTGTAATTTTAATCTACGGTCACGCTAAGGTGGCACCAAACCTGTATGTGATCTGCTCCTAACAGCCTCTGGTTGCACTTAAGGGCTTCGTGCAAATATCTAAGGGCAACATTAACATTTCCCATGCCCTCCTCCATCATAGCGATATTAATGTAAGTGGCTGCTGTGTTCGGATGGGAGAGACCACACGTAAAATGAAGGAGATACAGTGCTCGGTTTACATATCTGCCCAAGGTCACAATAAAGTCAACATAGATATATAGAAAATGCATCACATTGAATCGGTGTAAATAAGAAATAGATGGGTGATGGGATATACAAACTGTGTCTCCAGTAAAAGAACAATTTACATAATGCAACTGAAGTATCTCAATCACATAGCAATTGATCATAATCTTTTTTAACTTGTTTAAAAACTGATGGCGGAATTTTTCATGGAATGGAAGCACTATAAATGTTGATAGGAATATATATATTTCCAGATCTATATATGTTAACTCACTTCAAAGCCAATTCAATGTGTTGGAGGCGATAGTAAAACACTGAGAGATCACCATAGCTTTTCATTGTATCTGGATGGTCAAGACCAAGCTCTCTCTCATTAATATCTAATGCCTTCTGTTGATATATTGTCGCCTGTAGATGAATGTCATTAGAAAGTTTCCTCTAATCTTTCAGAAAGATAATGTCTCTTTTCAGTTTGTGTAGTTTATGTATGTTGTCATTGTCTGATCAAGATGAATTGAAATATACATGTGCTGAAGTTCGCTAGAGCGAACACCACTAAGAAAAAAGCACAAAAACTTCTTACCTGATTAAAATCGCCAGTATGGTACAAGACCACCGCTAGAAGGCTGTAAGCACTAGCAGTTGTACGATGATAAGGTCCACAAACTGCTATCATCTTTGTCAGAGCCTTCAGTTTCAAACAAATCAGAACTTGAGTCTAATGTGATATGAAAAAAGAATAATGCTGAATCTTACTTAAATCTTTTGGAATGATTAGCACTTTATATTTGTATCAAGTCTCAAACTCAAACTTCTCTTTTCTCTTCAAATTTGCAATCATGAGGATTCGGTTACAAGACCTTTATGGCCAAAACTAGTATTATGTCAAATAGCCATCTTTTATTTCCATAAAAAAGAATAGAGAACAGATTTCAGTACCTTCGACCCATAGTTTACAGCATCTTCAAGCTTTCCTTTGTCCAGTGCAATCTTCGATGACTCAAGTAGATTTCTCCCATCAGCAGAAGAGCATACAACATGCTATAGAATCATTGATGATGAACTTTTAGCGGGATTCATCAGAATTAAGTTTTACAAAAGCAATGATAACTTCAGTGACAAGTAGATACTATACTACCTTGCAGACTGGCACAATGGATGATGTCAGTCTTCTTGAAAGGGGTGGAGCTCTCCAAGTCATAGTCCTTAGGAACCAATTCTAATCCAACCTGAAGGCATAGAAACTCAAAATTCAAAGGACTGTTCGAAGAACCTAATTTCCAGAAACTACAGTTGAAAGACCAAAAAGTTAATTTGTTTTGTTAGAGATGTATATATAAGATTTGTTTTCTGAAATATACCTTGTGGCAAAGTCCCCTGAGAATCGACAACCTCCTCAAATGTTGGAATTCATCTTTCAATTTCCAACCAAATCTTTTCTCTAGAAATACCCTAAGCCACTGTAATTTGAGAGAAGATAAGTTGTCTGCATCATTGCTATCCACACTGCAAGTCCCGAGTAAAAAGTTCAATGTAGCAGCAATAGCGGAAGACATGTCATTGATGCTTTCAACTGAAGATATAACAGCTCGAAGTAGATGCTTAAAAGCCCGTGTGACCATTTCATGTATACAGAGAGACTGTATATGAGGAAGTTTATTGGCAAGTTCAACCTGTTTTTAAACAATTATATATTAGTTCCAACGCCAAAAGGCAAAAAAAAAAATCAGCACTTTAAGAGGCATGCTTATAACCTACCACGCGACCTAAAGAGTGCATCTGCAATCCTCTTAGATGCATGAAATCAGTCAATGTACGGCCATCGACTGGAGACAGTTCAAGAGATGCAAAGTCTGTAACCTGGAAGGCAGTTGAATAAATAGTTACTAAGGCTCCAGATTACTAATAATTTGTTTTGAGTGGATAATGAATTAGTTTAATGAAAGAATTGATTCGAGAGTAGAATTAGACATTTAATAGAGATTTTCATAAGTAATCATAGACAAGGCTTCCATGACATTCTGAAATTAAGAACGAGAAAAAACATAGACTTTTTAAAAAACAGTAGAAAAGAGGTGTTAATGAAACGTTACCAGCTTAGGCAAAGCAACATCTTCATAATATTCATGTGCCATCTTGACCAGCTGATCCACTGACTGCACATTCAATCAGTCGATGTGTACATAAAATGTGAACAGTGTATCTTATGAAATGAAACAGAGCAGTTTTTCTTTTCTAACTTCCACTCACTTTTAGCACATCTTTTAAGATAGAGTACCTTGGTGTGGAGACCACTCTTAGTTTCTTTCAAGCGCATGAAAGCATCTTTAGGAATGTGTTTCAACAAGTCAAAGATACTATCGCTTTCTGAACTTAAACTGGTAGATTCAGCATCAGGTTCATCATCATTCCCATTTGAATCCGTCACTTTCTTTTCCCTTTTCTTCAGCATCTTAAATTGTTTACCAAGTCCTCTGACTACAGGTTCAGTATTATCATCATCTTTGGAACAACTCTTATTTTCAGGATTCTCCAGCTTTTGGAGATGCTGCACCCAACAAGACCCAAGTTCCCATCTGATACAACTTTGAGGTGCAGGAGGAGTATCCTGGAGCTTCTTCATATTATCTGTTATTACATTCTGGACCAGCGATGTGAGAGTTTCATAGTCTCCCAAATCGGACTGAGAACTTTGACCATGAACAGACGATTCAGGAGGTGCCTCGTGCAGCATTATTCTTAAACTGCAAAACGCGACCCAACCAATGGTTGACATATGACTACATATTCATAAAATAGTCACCAACATTTATAAATTTGGTGTGGTAGAGACTATGGACGTTCAAACATATAAATAAGAGTGAACCAAAATATCATGATTCTACATGGGACAAGTTTTAGATATCTATGAACCTTGAATTAAGTAATTTACGAAAAGCAATAAACGTATTAAACCTGTTAATATTAAGCGCGTTAGCTCCCCCATCGGGCTTGTCTTCAATATCGATGTCTTGTAAAAGGTTTTTTCCCTTCTTTACATCCCCAACAACCTTAACGGTTGCAGTGTACCCACAATGTCGCACAACGACAACTCCAGAGAAGATGTATCCTGCAAGAGAACATCTAATAATGTCAGTGCCAGCTTGAACTTTCCATGAATGTGGTTATAGTTAAAAGACCATCAAAGCACATGATCTTCATTCATAGATAGATAGGAGTTTTAGAAGCTATAGCACCGTGAAGTTGGTTACTTACATGTATTATAACACTTTCATCAGCGGTGACTCCTTTAAGTATATTCCTCTGAGAAACTTCCGCGACAGATTCATTAATGCTTTTACTCCCAAAAATCTTTACGACCTTTTTCAGGCTTGCATCTGCATCATCTTTTCTAACCGTAATCAAAAGGTCTCCAATGCGACTCTCATGCCCAACCAAGCCCGGAGAGACTTTCAACTCAGTTTTTGAAGCAGAATCCATTGCCTTCTTTATGGCTGAAACAGCTTTAAATACAGATACATCCAGAAAAAGATTATGAACCAAAAATGCTTTTCTATCTCTACTAACTCTTTCTTCTTCAGTTTTGCTAGGCATGTTCGCCAATATTTCAAAATACGTAGCCCAAGGCCTGCGGTCATATTCTCCTAATCTTCCTTGGCCGCCACCATTTCCTCCCCAGTTCTCATCCTCTGTCGGGAGGGGAACAAATTGTGACACTGAGTCTGCAATTGAAGGTGGGACAATCCATGTATTGGCACGAAAACCATATGGAAGGTTGCCAAACTGAAAAAATGGCAGCAGGTCAAATTACTTCTCGTTGATCATAAGTCGTGAGATATATAAATTTAGGCCCACTGAAAAGATTCACCTTGTTGTGCTCAATAAAAGCCTTCATCAAAGATGTATAAGCCTGCACGGAGATTAATAGGTTTCTTAAGGGTATTATGGTAGAAATTTTAGAGGACTTGTACAAACTGGAAACATCCAAAACTAGGATGGTTCGTGAAAAGAAATGAAACTAAACTTGTATCCATTCCCTACACTACTCTGAGGCCTCTTCAATCTTAACTCATGCTATAACCTCCATTTTAAAAAGCATATAATATGCATCTATTTCAATGTAAAATACTGGATGTGAATGATCCAGACAATTCTATATGTACTACAAGATCGCGAAACAAAATGTCAAATCAAATACTCACATTGGCAAAAGCTTGACTCTGTTGTTGCAGAAGATCCATCAAAGAATGGCTCTGCAAGAACTGCTTGCCTAAAGTATAGAACCCCTTCGACGATGCCATTACTTGTATTGTCTTCCCATTGCATATCTTAATCTGCAACATCACAAGACCGTCGGCTTACTACCACCAGTTCACATTCGAATTTACGCCGATGCAGAAAGATACCAAGCGCTTCAACCTCATGTCCAAAAGCCAAAGGTCTCATGGCAATTGACATAAAAATGGGCAATCCCCTATATGTTTCGCCCGGAAATATGTGACATGGAAATAACATTTTTCCAAGTTTGAGAAAGATTCTAATCCCCGACAGGATGATTCTTATAGCTCAAGCAATCAATTGTGTTATTTTGCACAAAATTATAAAAAACAGAACCAGAAAATATAATCAACCTGCATTTCGAAGTAATCACCCTCTCGTCGCGTTTCTCCTGCTCTAGCCTCGACTCTCTTCAACTCTGCAAGCATCAAAGATAAACAAAATATAATAAAATCCACATACATGAAATGAAAAGATAGAAACAAACCGAACAGAGATCGAAAAAGAAAAGGAGAGGAAAAATAGGACTAACGGAGTATGGGGGCAGTGATTTGAGCTAACGAGAAGAACTCGTAGAAGTCCGACAGCTTCGGAACCGGATGAATCGCGACCATGCCGTAGCTCTCCGATATCGGCGGCGGCGGATCATGGTTGTCAGGAGACGCCGCTGCGGCGGAGCTGTGGTGGACTCTCTTGCTCTTTTTCGGCCGAGCATCAGCTCCGGCGAGTGATTTCGCCTTGGAGAAGCGCGTGGTGCACGCGACGAGGTCGAGGAGCCTCCGCACGTGCGAGAGCGCACGTGACTCCTCCAAGTAGTCCTCTGTGGACAAGTCAGGGGCATTTTTGTTATTATCGTAAAAAGAGGGTCTTTTATAAGATATTATAATTTACAGCGACTTATGTGGTTATCTTATTTAATGTAATATGCTCCACCACGTGATATTGACCCAATTTATTTACATATTACTATTGTCCACTAAAGATATGTCCAAGTCCAACACGTGCTCTATTATCAACTTATACTAATCCCTTATTTATAACCCCAAATACATCCTTTCGAATAATATAATATAGGATTAATTAGGAAATACAACTAAATTGTTAAAGTAAGTAACTTTGATCCAAAAAAAAGCTTTCAATAAAAATATGATCTTGCTCAATTGCGCAACCTTCCTTGTCGTTGACCAACAGTCAACGAAGGTGTCCATACAAAGATTTTGCAATCAACATGGAAAAAAATAGTCAAAGATAGTGATTTGCAGAAAATTAACAGTCAAGGAGGGCGACGTTCGTTGGTGACCATTAAAATAAGATAAAAATCAGATATTTTTATTTCAAATACAATAAGAAATTAAGTAAACTGTATTTACGAGTCATACGTTATTATTCCAATTAATTTTTTTTATATTTCTATTGGCAATTGATTTATATGTCGTATTGCTCGGAGGCTTACCTTGTCTTTGCTAACTAGCATATTCTTCTGCATTTTATTTTATATATCAACCAATACTACATGAAAAAGTATTATATTTTTTATACGTCTTAAGTTAGAGTGATATGAAACAAGAACCACCAACTCATGTTAGTCGTCACCAATCCGTTTAATTTCATATTTAGTACTAAAATGACTTCTTTTTGTTGTTGAACCGGCCTAATTTATAAATATTGTGCGTAATCAAAATATATCCCAAAATGTAGCATTAGTATACATAGGCCATGTTTGTTATATGAAACAGATAAAATGCCATTAAATATTGTGTGAACAAAAATAGTGTTGTACTAGCTTGCACTTAATTACACTCAATAAAAAAAATAAAATAAAATAAAATTTAAATTCGTACGTACCTTCAACGATTTTCAGCAAGCAGGGCTTGAGAGTCACGACATCAACCTTGTCATTTAATTTTGGTCCTTTCACCTGTCACATATATTTCAATGCAACTTAGACATACATACGGCAAAATGAAATGAATTTATAGTGCAATTAAGCCAAAATTAGGAAAAAGAAATATTGAAAACCCATAAATATCCAGAAATTAGGTGGCAAAAAATTTAAGAAAAATATGATAAATAATTTACCTCATGAGAAAGAGAATATTCGGTAAGATGGCATGTATCGACATGAATAGCAAGAAGCTTTCTAACATCGAGTATCTTGTCAGTAGATATGCCCTTGAATTTCCCAGCACAAAAAAAGATTTTATAAGCTTGAATTAAATATATATAGTTATATATATTTATATGATTTTCTTGATTTTATTAAAACACCACCTTAAGAACGATTTGAGTTTCGTAAGGAGTGACTACGGTTATGTCAACAACACTCGGCACTACTGCAATAAACGAAAAAGTATCAACAAAATATGAAAATTCACATCAAGAAAAATAAATGATGAATAATAATTATTAATAAAATAAAAATCGACCTTTCTCTTCTTTCTTCTTCTTCTCATGAGTCTTAGCTTTGTTCCCCTTTCCCTTGGTTGACCTCGGAGCCATTCTTGTTATTCTCGATATCTTCGACCTCTCTTTTTTTTTTACTTTTCCTTTTTTATGAGCAAATTACAACATATATGAAGCTTAAAAGATATAGTAGCCATGCAAAATTATGCTTTCTTCTAAGAAAAGAGGAAGGGAAGAGGTAATAAAAGGAGAGAGAGCTTTTCGAAGCTATATATTGAGTTGAGGCAATCGATGATAGGAAAAGTGTGTTTTATGTCTAAGAAATCTTGTGAAGTGTTTTATGGGTCAAGAGGAAGAGGATAAGATAAGGAGCTTTTGCCTCTTCGATGTTTGAGGATTTTAGCCAAGTGAATTATGGCCTCTCCTTCCCTATACTGCTCTCTCTCTCTCTCTCTCTCTCTCTCTCTCTCTCTCTAGCGAGGGAGAGTATTTGTACAAGAAACATGTGATGAAGGCCATTCCTAAGAGGGTTTTAGGACACAAACAAGAATTGGTGGGGGGGGGGGGGAGGGGGACCGTTATTTTTGCATTGTGCATTTTGACAGGTTGCTTACCGTTTTTTTCATTTATTTTTTTTATTTTTATCTATACTATATATAAACAGCGAGAGTCGGCTACAAACCGTCGTTTTCCCTCTAATTTGGTATGTAGATTTAGGAATCAACCAAACATAAATTTTCTATAATTAATAATAATTCTTAAAATAAAAAACCCTGAAAGCAATCAACAAACCCACGTTCAAAACTCTAACTCGGTGTGTAGATTTTCTGATTAAAAAAATATTAATAAAAATAAGCACGTTTTTAGCATGTGAAACTGCCTTGCCTATTCTATTTAAAGTAAATTTGCTTATTTTTCCAAATAAATACTAAAATCAAAATTAAAACAAAATACTGTTATCAATTTTTATTTCTTTCACACACGTAGGGTTGTGCTCCTTATACTAGTTTTTATTTAATTGTTCGACGTATCTTTCGTTGTTAAGCAGAATGATAGTTTGGTCATTGGTGTGTGGCCTGTGGGTGGTTTTGAGACTTCAATCTTTTTTGGCCTATTTTCAATTGATATTTGGTTTATTTTGATTCTTGAGAGTTCAATTATTTTATTCGGCTATCTTCATATCTGGTGTATTTAATCTTCCTTACATACGCATTGGGCTATAGACAAATAATTCAATTCGTATTTAAAACTTAATTTATCTTCCTTACATTACGCATTGGGCTATAGACAAAATAATTCAAATTCACAAAAGAAAAAGTTATATTTAAAACTATATAAGATGTGAAACGAGAAGCTCCTCAAGAAAGTACGTATAAATAAAATTAACAATTGCGTCAATAATAATTTATTCTTCAGATCCTCCAATATGGGGAGAGATATATGTCATATATTTGTTCTGATTTTTCCATATCGAGAAGATTGACCGGTGACAACGGGGGTTAAGCGCGGTGCGGTTTGGGCGATTTCTACTGAAATTTCAACTCGATCCAATTTATTGCGATTTTTAATAATGTACCCCTATCCGATCATATAAATCTTACCCGATATATTGTGGTTGGATTGGGTTGGGGCGGTTTTTGCGGTTTATAACATTTTATCATAACAAAAAAATTAAAGTGTACTATTAGAATGTCTTCAACCGAAAAACTCATCATGAAACTCAATCTCATTCACAAACTCAAAATGCAGTAATTTTTTCTCCAACCGTCAAACCACTTCTCAAACTCAAATACCATTATTGTAATATTCTCTTCTATCCAATGTCATAATATTACCCATATAATATACAACTTTACAAATTAGACCACACTATTATTTAAATCCGTTGGAAAATATTTTCTAAAAAAATGATACTCAATAAATTTTCATATCAAAAACATCGAAAAAATATTTATTATTAAACAGTCCTTTTATATTTTTATTAATTTTTTATTTTTATATGGATACATTAATAATTAAACAAATAAAAGGATATGTATTGTAATTGTCAAAGCATATTTGTGTTTAAACAGAAGAAAATGTTAAAAACTCATTTTGAGTTTGCCTTTGGGGTACGATTGAAGTACATTTATGGGGTGTTTGTTTTGGGGTGATCTTCCAAAATATCATCGTGATCCTCTCGTTTACCACTTATCACTGTGTTTGTTTAGTCTAGGTGATGAGTCATCACCGGAATGATGGATCACCTAGGTGATGAAAATGGGGTGATATTTCATATTTCAGATCACCCCAAAAAACTTAGATGATCCAACATCACGGTGATGAGGTGATCTATCTAACTTTTTAATGGACGAGAATACCCCTCATTTTAACATTATTACTTTATATGCCATTATAAATATAATTACATGATTAACATAATTAAATCTTAAATATTTCAGTTATTTAAAAATATTAAAACTTATATTTAAAAAAGTACAAATATAAATAATGCTTATAAATTAAATGTATATTTTAATATATTAATGATTATCACATAAAAGATCACCTTAAAAAATTTAACACATATTTTAAGTATGTATAGGGTCAAAAATGACATTTATACAACGTCACCCCACACATCACAGTGATTAAACAAACAGAATACTTCAATATCACGTTGATCTGCAAAATGAAATATCACCTTAAAACAAACACATTGATGAGATATCACCTTGATCCACATTTCGGTGATACCCACATCACCGTGATGTGCCTATCACCGTAATGTTGGATCACCTTAAAAAAACACCCCTTAGTCTACTTTCTGAGTCTTTGGATCTCAGTTGAAGATGTTCTTAAGTATGGAGCAAAAACAATATCATAAACTTGTTTACAAATTTAAAAGTTTATATATAAAAATGTTTATCATAGAAATAACGTAACTATAAAAAGTCCGATAAGAAGCTTGATAAGAAGTCCGATCAATAGAACTTGATACTATCAGTTTCGTATCTATGAATAGTAAATAAAATATAGTAAAAATAATATATTAATTGATTTTTGCGATTTTTACAACCAACGCGATTTCAGTTTTTTAACCGACGACACATGTGGTGTGGTTTGGGTTGGATCGATTGAGTGTGGTGGTCACCCCTAATGACAACTATATATCTCTGTAAATATAAAATACTAGTCTTTTTATATGCTCAAATGGATGTGCTTTTTAATATAATAATTACTAAAATAGAGGGGTTTGAAAATATAAAAATGACATGTAGTCGGTAGTTTTATGTTAGGAATTTAAGTGTAAATATACCGAATATTATTTATTATTATTATTATTATTGTTATTATATATACACGATATCAAGAAAGGAATTTACAATACTGTTTGTCCTTCGAAGCTTCAACCCTCGGAGCGCACGAAATCCCAGTGAACCCTCAGCAACACTGCATTCACCTTACCCAATGGTGCATTTTCCTCTGATGCCGGACTTCCCGAGGTAGAGGCGGCACGTCGAGCGATAGAGGAGCACTGCGGCGGAAAGAGGATCATCAGGTCGGCGGTCGCAGACGATTCGGAAGTCATTAAAGCTACTTAAGAAAGTACATATAAATAAAATTAACAATTTGCGTCAATAATAATTTATTCTTCAGATCCTCCAATATGGGGAGAGATATATGTCATATATTTGTTCTGATTTTTCCATATCGAAAAGATTGACTGGTGACAACTAGGGATGAGCGCGGTGCGGTTTGGGCGGTTTGTATTGAAATTTCAACCCGACCCAATTTATTGCGATTTTTAATATACCCCAAATCCGATCATAAAAATCTTAACCTAATACATTGTGATTTGCTTGGGTTGGATTGGGTTGGGGCGGTTTTTTGCGGTTTTAACATATTTTATCATAACGAAAAATTAAAGTGTAATATTCTTAGAATGTCTTCAACCGAAAAACTCATCATCAAACTCAATCTCATTCACAAACTAAAAATGCAGTAATTTTTTTCCAACCGTCAAACCATTTCTCAAACTCAAATACCATTATGTAATTCTCTTCTATCCAAGTCATAATATTAAGTGTTACGCAGATATAAAAATATAACAGAAAAAGACAAATATCTTCGAGGCAATTCATCTCACATGATTAATAAATCATTTTACATTTTTAAGTGAAAAGAGTTTATTTCATATTATTATTAGTGAAAATTTTATTGATCGATTATTATTATTATTAAAAGGTACTTGATCGATTTATTTTGACCAAAGTCAACAGTGTGACCGGCCAGCGACGGAGACGCCCCACTTTGTGCTGCAAAATTTGATGCCGCCCGAGAATGGTCGGATGTGAATGTTCGATGGCTCGAGTTGGCCGACGATGACTTCCTCTCTCTCTCTCGAAGTATGCAAGCAAGTAGCTTATAAGGTGCTTTGTAGCAAGAAGCTTACAAAGCTTGGAAAGCAAAGTGGGCTACCAATGTGGCTATAAAAAGGAGAGCTCTTAGGAGCTCATCAGAGAGTGGTTCAGGCACCACCAGAGAAACGCCGTTCACAGCGGCGGCGACGGCTTCTCCTCCTCCTCGCCGTACGGTCCCGGCCTCAGCTCGAGCCCAGCTAAGATCCACGACCGATTCGATTTCGAACAAGCCCGCCTCTCAAATCCACATCAAAGGCATCCCCATTTTTTAAAAAATTAGTCTTTAATTTCTTGCATTTCCACCCCTTTTCTTTTGGGTATTATCGATCGAACCCATGAGTTATTTATTACTTGACTTGACGTTAAATTGAGGATTAATTCCTAGAAGGTGATAGGAGGAGATTCTTTTGATTTCTATTTTGAGCAGGGTGAAATTAATTCCCGAAGTGGGACAATCTGAATACGTCCACAATCAATTGGTGATAGGAGGAGATTCTTTTGATTTATATATTGAGCCGGATGAATGTAATTTTCCGAAGTGGGACAAATAATCTGAATAGGTCCCCGCACGTGTGGCACGATTCAAAGCCAGACACGTGCAGGGCGGTATTTTGATCCGTGCATCATGGCCTATCGCACACGTCCGTCGTCTTATTCAGGTTCGAAATTCGATCCTTTTTTTTTGCATATGCCTTTCTTTTTTTCTCTTAATCTTTTTAAGGATTGAGGTAATGAGGATTTGCTGAACAGGGCTCGTCGGCTACGGTCGATATGGAAACTGACAATCTGTCTCCTGCTTTACCAAACATTTATGTTTATGTACACACTGTGGTTTATTGTACAAAATAGAGCACGTGATGTCGGCGTGACGTCAGCACTCACTGTGTGTAGGTCTCGTCTTCTTGGGACTGCCGGTGTTAAAGCGGCAGACATGTGCCATTTTTTGCGCTTTGCTGATAAGTTAGGATTTGACGTTATTTTGTACCCCATAAACGAGTGTTATAAGTCGTTACTTATCGAAATTACCTTGGATATCGTAGATTTGTGGTTATCTTACAGATTTGACAGATACCATAGTGAAATAAACAAAAAAGAAAAAAAGGAAGCATATATCGGACTCGTTTATTGAATCACTATCATTTTGGGTTACCATTCGTACCTAGACAAATTAGTCGTTGCCTTTCCTTATCAACTCAGACTTATATCAAAGAAAGAAAGGGGACAAACAATCAATAGTAATGCTGGGACCATCAATAGGAGATAAAGACCTATAGTGCTTTAATTTAATATTATATAGACTGAGTGTTAAGCATATGGTACGTATCATTGCACTTATTGATTGGAAAAACATTTGCAGCCAAAACAGTCCAGAGAGCGGCCACACTCATGCGGTCAAGGTAGAAAAAACATCAGAGCGTAAAGGCTGCGCTATCTACGGCTGCACTTTGAGCTTGTCGTTGAAACAAGAAAATTTTGAAGATCTCTTATACGCACGCGTGATATTAAATATGATTGTTGTCTACGTTTTAAAAAAAAAGGGAGATTCACAGGCCATCATCTATAAAGCTGGGAACGATCAAGAAAAGAAAAAAGGAGAACTGCTAAAAAAAACAGATGATACGCTGCCAAGAAAATATTGAGGGAAGCTAAGGCCACATATACCATCAAGCAGGCAGCTCCCTCATAGCCCACGTTGGAATATAATTCGAAGAAGGCAGCTCTCACACTCATACATTCATACCTCACGTACACTTCACACATCTCAAGCACCCACCTCACCAACTCATATCATCGAACCCACAGCTTAGAACGGAGCAAAAAATACGAGGCCACAATAGACGAGTTTTGCAGCCAGGAGGAAGAGAAGTCCACCAAACAGGAAGCTCTCATCATCTGCTCGAGCATACACATACGAGAAGGCTGGTAACAAAGCTAGGGAATCGAGACACGAGCCAAGGTTCCAAGGTGTTTCTTAGTCGCCCACCACCCGTTAGACGAAAGTAATGTGAGGGGCGTAATTATTCTATCTTTCGATTTACTGTTTTTGTTATGTTTAAACCTTCGCTGCTTTCGCTAATTAATATGTTAGCGTAAGTCGTTTTGTGGTTAAGGCCTTATTAGGCCGGATTATGAACTCGTATTAATGTTATCGTACTTTATTTAATCGTATGTGAAAGTTATGTGTTCTTCGCTGATTTTAATGCCTGCGTATGATTGATCGCCATATGCTTGTTTTGTTGATTGGTTTATGAGACCGAGAGGTGATAGACTAGTTAGAATTAAAGTGTTAAACACCACGACGTAAAACCGACCAGAGATGGAATCGGTTTCGTCCGTGAGGTTTCCGAGACTGTAAGCGTCGAAAGCGCTTAGACTCGGGGAAATTCATAAAGCCGAATGCGTGCGGAGTAACTACAGTCATATAGGGATATAGTTGATTGGTTCACTCTCGCATAGGGTTGCTATACACGCGAGAGCGGGTAGCGCGTATGTTAGGAATTTTTACCTTGACTTAAATCGTATTGATTAGATAAAGTCGATTGCATGAAGACGTAGAATAATCCGTGCCGAAATATGTGCTTTAATCACGTTGCCGAAATATGTGCTTTAATCATGTTTGTCGTCAATTAATATTCATAATCGTTTTATAGCTGCTTATTTGTGTCTTTAATTCAAGAAAAAAAGACTATATAATTATTTATATAAGTTACAATCGTATTTTAGAATTAATCGAGCTATCTTCGTGGATCGATACTCGGATTTACGTCCGTTTTATACTACTTGTACGACCTAGTATACTTGCTAGTATTCGAGCGTGTCAAGTTTTTGGCGCCGTTGTCGGGGATAGCGGTAGTATTAATTTTAAAATATATTCTGAGTTTTAGCTTAAACAATTGTATTTCTATTATTTTTTAAAAAGAGTTTAAATAAAATACTATATATTTTATCTTGATTATTATTATCATTATTATTATTATTATTATTTTTATTATTATTATTATTATTATTATTATTATTCTATTAATTTTATTAGCCATGTACAATCACTTTTATTATTCTTCAGCGGCAGATCTACCTATGTATGGAGAAAATGGGCTTAACGACATTATTGCAGCAAAGTTTGAGGCGATTCATCGGAGGATAGACGAGATAAAATTTCAGCGCTCACAGGCCACACGTCATGTTCATCACAGTTGGAATTCAGACGTATTCTACGAGGATCCATACTGCGAGGAGCCACGAGAATTTCATAATGAGCGGTTTGCTCCACCTGAAAAGGAGAAAGCCATTTGGGAGATAGCGCTCGAAAAGGCGATAGAACAGGACCGTAGAGCTGAAGAGCGGCACCGAAATTCGATGCTACTTTTAATGAAAGTTCTAAACAATTAGAAGCATCAATGCGGAGTTTAATGGCCCAAGTGGAGAAGCTAAAAATTGAAGAATCTGAATGCGAGCAAGAAGCGCTCTCGAACCACACAGACACAGATCTAGAAGAAGCCATTCAGTTGGTTTGTGGAACGACGCTAGAACTCGTGCCGGAACCAAATGAAGTTACGATGAGATCGAACCTGAAAAAGTCGATCAACCGCAGAGGCTACTGTAGATTTCATTTCATCAAAGCCGAGCCCTCCACCAGTCTGGATTCGACCGCCTTTTCCAACAGCGTCACGAAAAACAAAACGAGATGTTTTGTTATCAAATAGCAGCAAAATTGACGAACAAAGGAAGATAATTCTCAACGAAGAATGTTCAGCATGGATACAGAAGAAGCCACCAAAGCTTAATAATCAGGGGAGTTTTTATATTCTACATTCTATTGGGGTTCCTTTATTTTCTAACTTATGTTATATAAGTGTTAGCATGACGCGACGCCTCTTTCATTTTCTTAGAAAATTGGGACTCGGTGAGCCAAAGCCTACCTCGACGATTCTCCAAATTGAAGATAGATCGATTATATCTCCACGAGGAATCACAGAAACTGTAATGGCGAAGTGTTCTGCGTCTTTCAGGGAAATATTGTCTGGAGAGAATACAAGCAAACTGAAAGACCTCCAGCACAACAAGGAGGAGCAAGAAACTTTCGATCCAATTTTACGAGATTCATGAATCAAGAGATCACTCGAAGAGCATAGTCACGGAGGAATTTGCTAAGACGTTGGTGATCGTTGATTTTGACATTAGTTGGGATCCGAAAGTCGACCTATGGAGAGAGTTTAAAGACTGCAACCACAGGAAGCTATATCATTCCGAGATCAAACTCCTCTCCAAAAAGGTGAAATCAAAATCAGTACTTCTTCTGTACATACAGAATCGTCGACCATCAATGCGAACATGAGTCGAGCTAACGACTATAAAAGAGCGCTTCTTGGGAGGCAACCCAAGTACTATCTACGCATTATTATTATTGTTTTTTCGTATTAAAGTTTTATAGCTATTACATCGTATCTTATTAAGTGTGATTTACTTTTGAATTTCTTTTCACAAAATTTGTATCACGGTGCCGTCTAGTTATGTTTCATCGCAGGCTCATAGTCAGTTTGGAGGTGGTTTGTTCGCAGAGCGAGCTCGATCCTATGAAGGAACCAAAGTCTTCTCACGAACGCCTTGTACCGATCAACGCATTATTTAGGGCAATGTCACTTAAACTTTCTCTTTGCTTTAAATTTCTACACATTGAGGACAATGCGCGAATTAGTTTGGGGGTGGGGTGACACGTGCTAGATTTTAAATGATACCGATCTATTTGGTTTCTTACTTGGTTTAACCGATTGATATTTCCTTAACGATAAGAATTCCTAACTTTACAAAAAATAATAAATATTTCCGATATTTGAAAAATATAAGATATGCATATCATTTTAATCGTCACGAAACAAACAATAAATTAGATGTGTTTATTGATTTTTATTATGTAAAACACATGAGATAACGATGATTTTATGATTTGGTGGATTATATAATTAATAAATATAAAATAAGTTAAAATACAAAAAAAATAAATAAAAAATAAAAA
Organism: Craterostigma plantagineum; assembly: GCA_027422505.1. NCBI lineage: Eukaryota > Viridiplantae > Streptophyta > Magnoliopsida > Lamiales > Linderniaceae > Craterostigma > Craterostigma plantagineum. The sequence continues at coordinate 41,663 of JAPQWV010001922.1, read as the reverse complement.
ATAAAAAGAGAGTAACTCGTAACTTAGGATTACGAGTTAATTGAAATCAATATTGAAAATCAGATCTAACTCGTATTCTGGGATTACGAGTTACTCCACATAAGACGCACACGCCAGCGAAGATAGTAACTCGTATAATGATTATACGAGTTAAGTAACTCGTAATCCAAGAATACGAAAATCTTTATTTATTAATGTTTTTTATTTCTTTTAATTTTGTTAATGTTTGATTTTTTTAATTATTTAATTAAAAAAGCATGTGGAGAAGTATATCGGTCGAAGCAATGAAGACCAATTGAAGACCAATTTTCAGAGCATCTCCAACCGGACACCATAACCCATAATTTGATGTAAATTTACTCCAACCGAACACCAAAACCCATCTCAAAATGCGTTGCATACCCTCTCTCTTCAATTGGACGCATACGCATCTATGCGTTTGGTACACTTATTATGCGATTGATATCTTTTAATTGCATTAAAGTACTTTTTTTTCATGTGTGTTTGTATCACAAACGTAATATAAGCGTCAAGAAAATAGACAACAAGGCCAGTCGACGGATCACCTTCTCCAACGGCGTGTGGGGATATTCAAGAATTGGAGAGACTGGTGAAACGATAGTCGTCGATGGGGATGATGCGAGTTTGGACAATATCGATAAAGCGGTTAAGGTTTTGTCTGCTTTGAAGGAGATGAAGCTGAAAAAGGCATAGTCTTTGAAGGTCACAGCTGCCTTGTGGGCTCTGGCGCTGTTCCTGAGGAATTTAATGGCCCATTTCCGAAGGAGCTGATGAGGGAACCCGTGATTCTTTCCTCTGGGCAGATAATTTTGTTCTGTAACTATTTTCTTTTTCTTTTTTTCTTTCTGGGCGTTTTTTTTATTGTGTAAAATTGGAGCTGTATGCTGTTTGAAATTTCCGATTTTTGTGGGAAAGACTGCAACTTTGAAGGTTTTTTATGATGCTCCGTCATACTTATCGCTTTTTCTTCGAAAAAAATACTTCATCGCTTTTTCTTCAAGAATTGGGTGTGGAACTATGTTGATCCTTGGCTTTGCCCTTCCTAAGGATGTTTGACTGTTTATCTTACAACTGCTTGCTTACATTGTTGTGTTAATTTCAGACATATGATCGACCATAAACAAATGGCTCAAATTCATGACAGCAACAAGAAAAGTGTCGCAGAAACGCAAACGTCCATGGTCATCCCTCTTCTCATGGATAGATATATTTTTAGTATTAATTTTACTAATTTTTTTGTGATTAAATCTAAAATAATATTTTGTAGTCTAATTTGTAAAGTATATGGGGGTAGTACTGAAATTTGTAAAAATTGGCGTGGAAGTGAATATTACAAAATAGTCTTTTGAGTTTGAGAATGAGTTGAATGGTTGGAGAAGAATTACTGCATTTTAAATTTGAGAATGCATTTGAGTTTGAGAATGCGTTTCTCTGTTGGAGATGGTATTAATGTCCTTAGCTATTTTTCTTCCTCAAAGCAAACATTCCCATGAGAGATTTTCAAATGTATGTCCGTTTATATTCGCTGCTCATAGAAATAAAGTCATGAATGTCGGCCTGTTCATATTCAGAATTCAACGCAATCCTATCCAAATGCTTTGGACATAAGAACCTACGGAATTTAACTTTCAATCAACAATTCATTCCTAATAGAGTTGTATTTTATTCTTAAATAATAATAATAATAATATTAATAATAATAATAATAATAATCATATCTTCTAGGCAATGTTGCAAAACTCGATAGGCGCTAGTTGGGCGCCCGGTAGGGGCCTAGCGCGTAGGCGGCCTAGGCGGGGAGTTTGCGGTTTTTAGGCAGAAATTATTCGGTATACCTATTTTTTATTTACATTTTATTCTGTATATCATTTATACAAATATTATATGATGCATCCAAATTTATCAAAATCTAGGCAAAACATATATTAATATATTTATTCTTGATAGATATCAACTTATTTTAAAATTCTCATGAGATAAACATGAATAATCAAAATTCAAATTAGGCTAAAATTTTACTGAAAAAAGTAAAAAAATAAATAAATAAATAAATACATCACTGACCCAATAAATTTAGCCCATTAAGAATAAAACCCAAAATTCTTAAAGTAATTGACTGGTCAAACCGTTTTCTTCATCGTCGATACATATCAGACCCATCACACGTTGCTTGAATTGAAAATATCGAAATTCATGAGCGCTGCCACTGGCTGAGGGTGGGGTCGACGACGGCCTGAGGCGAGCCGAGGAGTAGGCGGACTAAAACTCGGGAAACTCGGCGACTAGGCGCCTCGGCTCCCAGAAGGGCCGATTAGGAGGTTCTCGCCTCGGCCCAGGCCCGCCCGGCGCCTAGGCGGCCGCCTAGAGCAAGTTATGCAACAATGCTTCTAGGATCTCACTCCCACCATAGGAAGGTGTTGACATGAGGTTGAAAACGATACCAACGTCTTCCCAGACTCCATTTCCACTCAAACGACTGAATCTCTCCAGTCCTACAGTTATAAGCTGCCCCACCACTCTTGTCGGCGTAGATCAAATTCTCCCCCGGCGTTAGCCAACACGCGGGAGTCACAACTTCCAGATTGCACATACCACCGCCGTTTATAGGTATCCTAAACAACAAAGTCCACTCTCCGCTCGCAGACTCCATCTGCCAAACGTGAAACGAAACCTTGCCACCGTAGAAATAAACGAGCGATAGGTTGCCCGCCCATCGCCCTAAAAAACCCGTCCAAATTCGTCGGTGGTAACTGAGGCGGCGACGAAAACCGACAAGCGTACACACCTAGTGCATGCAGCCTCCAGTAGTAGCAAGAGGCAAACAACTGAAGCGGCTTTCCCGTACACTGAACCACAGGTGCCTTATGTCTATGTGCCTACAAGCCCTATCGACTCCGATGGTTAGCAATGCGATTTGCGTCTTAGGACGGTGGTCGCCGCCATCGCTAACCAAGTGTGCCCCCTGGAAGCCTCCGCAAATGATAAACCGAATTGCCTCAACCTTCCGGGCGGCTGAGGGACATGGTTCGCAGGAACAGGAAACCTGGAACGGACACCAGCGTTCCAGTTCCATTGTATTATCGCGGAACGGTAACGGACGTTCCTATATTTATTAAATATATATAAATTATTGTAATAATTAGTGTTAAAATTATAATACAACATAATAGAGTTGTATAAGTTAACATAACTTAAATAAGTGCCTTATTAAATATAAATTAAGATGAATATTGATTATATAATCTCCTTTATTTAAAAATTATAAAGCATTATTTTTTTCAATTATATTATTTAATTTATCTCAATAATTCATTGCAGAAACTTAATTAAGAGATATGAAGTCATCAATGATATAACAAAACAAAGCATTAAGACATTAATATAGGAAATTAAACCACATTATCTATCAGTTTCATTTTCCGTAACATAAAGAAAAAAGGAGTTAATTACATGTCAGGCTCAAATAATAAGTTTGCTTTATGGTACATGCCCTATTTATGTTTAAAATAGATAGAAGTACCTAAATTGAAGTTTCGTTTAAGGACATAATCCATGATAAAAGACATATTTGCCCAACAAAAAGAATTACGAATCACTGCCATCGTCTTCTTCAAACGAGCAACAACCATGAAGAAGTGGTATAGAGTGTACATGAAGTGGTACTGTAGATCCATGAAGTGGTACTGTAGACCCATGAAGCGGTACGGGTGAACAGTGAAGTGGTACTATAGATCCATGAAGTGGTACTGGTGAACAGTAAAGTGGTACAGCATTTGTAGACCCATGAAGTAGTAATGTTGAACAGAGAAGTGGTACGGCAGACCCCTTAAGTGTTTCTGCAAAAAATCGGGTAAATATTTTAACGCGATCCAAAATTGAAATGTTTGGGAGTTAACAAATTTTACGGATAACCATTTGTGCATATCGAGTACCACTTTCTACAGTGACTTTAATGAATATTGCCAAAAAAATAACACTAAATTCAAACGAAATAACATGCTCCTGTGAAATAGCACAAAGTGTTATCCATAAATAAGGAAGTGTTATCCAGAAAGGATGAAGTGTTTCCCAGCAAGCTTCTACCTCAAAACTATACCAAATAGAGGACAACAGGTAATAGTTAAATATGTTTCGATACCCCTTCTTAAAAAAATATAATTCTACATGTTTCACGTGAGATACCTCTTATTTGTTTCGCAAAGACAAATCATTTGAAATTGGTACCACTTCAAGAAACATTTATTTACGCCAAAATTTTCGAGCGATTTCATTTTCAGCTCCATTAACCTTGAACGACGAACGATGGATCCGATACGGTGGCGCGAGGTAATATCCAAGCTATGAGTCTCTCGAATTTATACATATTAGGTGCAATTTTAGCCGAAAACATGGATCGATTTACTTAATTTTTCGTATTTGCTTAAATTAGATTCGAAGCATACCCTCGCAAATCTTATATTTGACAACGTAATATCAAAATAAACTCTTATATTTGCAGCGGATGCTTATTTCGGTTGTTAAAATTCATTTTATTCTGTTAATAACACTTGTTAGCCATATAATAACGCAATATTTGTGCTGAATAATACTTCCTGTTATGTGATAACTGATAACAATATACTGCAATTTGATAACAAAACAGTGGCGCTGGATACCACTTCATAACTACCCTTTTATAAGGGTATTTTCGTCACACAATCTTTATTCTAAGTTAAATTCTGAATTGGGTCCCTAAAACTATATTTTTTCTGACATGGATATGGGTTCTATTTAAAAATTACATGGGGCCCGATCCCCAATCGCCCCAAGAAAAAAACCATTAAGAAGATAACATACTGTTAAAATTAGATTAGTCATGGGGCATTAAGTTGAACAATTTATTAAAAAATTTAAATAACAGGCCCAATTAAAACCCAATTTAAATAATATTAGGGTTTTTCTCCTTCCTCATTCCATCTCTCCTTCCTCATTCCACCTCACATCGCCGGCCGTTCCATGCTATAATAGAAAAGAGGGCAAATTAAAAATTAAAATGGGCTTAAGGAAGTACATAATAATATTGAGCTGAAGGAAGTGGGGAACATCTTTGACACAAATTACTAAACCAAATTGTTCATAATTTCACCATAGGGAGGGAGCTTTCTGATTTCGGCCAACTACCTGGTAAGACGCGTGATGTATAAAAAAAATTATAAGCAATGTTTTCCTTGATTCGGTACTTGGAAATTTGGGCAGCGAGCGAATCGATTGAATTACGGAATTTTGTTTTGTTAACAAACAAGTAGTAAAGCTCAAATCATTTACAAGAGGGAGATAGAAACTCGATTTTGTCAGAGATTCGAATGCATCTTTTGGAGAAAGAAAAACTAATATCCTTTGTGCTGCCTCACTCCCCTCGGCCAAATCCGTTGGTCTTAATTCGAAGTCGTGAAAAAATTCCTCCGGTATTTGGTTCGAAGGCGGAGGGAATGTTGCCACAAATGCCAAAAAAAATGTCAATGTCACACTTCCTCAGCTCAGCGAAACACTAGTTCATTATGTCCATGTGTTTTTATCATGACTCTGTTTGCACCTATAGCTTGCTTTGTTATACCGATAATGCTTCTTTACATGTCTTAGAGTAAGATTTGCTACCAACTAAAGTTCGAACGCAGTGTTCTTTGATTTATCGTTAGATCGGTTCAGGCTTCATGTTCTAGGGTTGCTTGTATCTTTGTTATCTGAAAGATTTCATGTTTTATCAAGTGTATACGCTGTTTCCTTTGGTAAAAACTGTTTTAGTTCAATGTTGGATCCTTAGTTCAGATGGAGAAATGGCCAATTCCTCCTTACCCGAATGGAATCACAGCTTTACGAGAGCAAAAATAATTGCTTGGATCAGCGACATAAGCCACGAGTTTCTGATGCTTCCAAGCACGTTTTTTTTGGCAACTTCGTACCTGGATCTGTTCTTCTCAAAGGAAAAGGATATTAGTGATCTTCAGCTTACTGTGAGGGTGGCGGTGATGCTCTCCATGTAAGCATCAATTTTTATTTAGTTCTGTGTTCTGATTGTTTTTTTCCTGCCAATCCATTATAGTTTCTTCCATGAAATTCGAGGGCGAACGTTCAAATTGCAAACGATTTCGTCTTGCAATGAACGGTATCTATCCAAACATTGAGATAGTAAACGAGATGGAGGCAATTTTGCTGGAGGTGCTTGGATTTAGACTTAGCATTCCCACGATAAATGATTTCCTCGGGAGATTCAACAACATATCCCAAGAAGATTTAAGGTGCCGACGAGATTTTTTCTTTTAAGGTAAAAGAAAAAAAAAAAGAAAAATCTTGTTGGCATTGTAAAATCTTCTTGGGAGATCTTGTTGAATCTCCCGAGGAAATCATTTATCGTGGGAATGCTTAGTCTAAATCCAAGCACCTCCAGCAAAATTGCCTCCATCTCGTTTACTATCTCAATGTTTGGATAGATATCGTTCATTGTAAGACGAAATCGTTTGCAATTTGAACGTTCGCCCTCGAATTTCATGGAAGAAACTATAATGGATTGGCAGGAAAAAAACAATCAGAACACAGAACTAAATAAAAACTGATGCTTACATGGAGAGCATCACCGCCACCCTCACAGTAAGCTGAAGATCACTAATATCCTTTTCCTTTGAGAGAACAGATCCAGGTACGAAGTTGCCAAAAAAGAGTGCTTGGAAGCATCAGAAACTCGTGGCTTATGTCGCTGATCCAAGCAATTATTTTTGCTCTCGTAAAAGCTGTGATTCCATTCGGGTAAGGAGGAATTGGCCATTTCTCCATCTGAACTAAGGATCCAACATTGAACTAAAACAGTTTTTACCAAAGGAAACAGCGTATACACTTGATAAAACATGAAATCTTTCAGATAACAAAGATACAAGCAACCCTAGAACATGAAGCCTGAACCGATCTAACGATAAATCAAAGAACACTGCGTTCGAACTTTAGTTGGTAGCAAATCTTACTCTAAGACATGTAAAGAAGCATTTATCGGTATAACAAAGCAAGCTATAGGTGCAAACAGAGTCATGATAAAAACACATGGAAATAATGAACTAGTGTTTCGCTGAGCTGAGGAAGTGTGACATTGACATTTTTTTTGGCATTTGTGGCAACATTCCATCCGCCTTCGAACCAAATACCGGAGGAATTTTTTCACGACTTCGAATTAAGACCAACGGATTGGCTGAGGGGAGTGAGGCAGCACAAAGGATATTAGTTTTTCTTTCTCCAAAAGATGCATTCGAATCTCTGCAAAGAAAATCGAGTTTCTATCTCCCTCTTGTAAATGATTTGAGCTTTACTACTTGTTTGTTAACAAAACAAATTCCGTAATTCAATCGATTCGCTCGCTGCCCAAATTTCCAAGTACCGAATCAAGGAAAACATTGCTTATAATTTTTTTATACATCACGCGTCTTACCAGGTAGTTGGCCGAAAATCAGAAAGCTCCCTCCCTATGGTGAAATTATGAACAATTTGGTTTAGTAATTTGTGTCAAAGATGTTCCCCACTTCCTTCAGCTCAATATTATTATGTACTTCCTTAAGCCCATTTTAATTTTAATTTGCCCTCTTTTCTATTATAGCATGGAACGGCCGGCGATGTGGGTGGAATGAGGAAGGAGAGATGGAATGAGGAATGAGAAAAAAACCCTAATATTATTTAAATTGGGTTTTAATTGGGCCTGTTATTTAATTTTTAAATAAATTGTTCAACTTAATGGCCCATGACTAATCTAATTTTAACAGTATGTTATCTTCTTAATGGTTTTTTTCTTGGGGCGATTGGGGATCGGGCCCCATGTAATTTTTAAATAGAACCCAGATCCATGTCAGAAAAAATATAGTTTTAGGGACTCAATTCAGAATTTAACTTAGAATAAAGATTGTGTGACGAAAATACCCTTACAAAAGGGTAGTTATGAAGTGGTATCCAGCGCCACTGTTTTGTTATCAAATTGCAGTATATTGCTATCAGTTATCACATAACAGGAAGTATTATTCAGCACAAATATTGAGTTATTATATGGCTAACAAGTGTTATTAACCATAAGACATTTGTTAGTTTTTGCTATGTTATAGGTATTATCTTTTTTACACGATTTAGGGAAAATATAATATCCGTTTCTTGCAAGTAATCGGTACAAATTTGAGGTACTCATGAGAAATTGTGGTATATTTTACCTTATTGAGTCAATAACGCCGAGATTTATGCAGTTTTCTTCTGTTTTTTAGTGTCGTTTGTGATTTTCGTTCTATTCCTCCCGATCCAAAATGTATTATTGACGACAAACAAAGCGTTATTACCTTTCAGTAATGTGTTACTTCTAAGTCAACATTTGTTATTAACCATAAGACATTTGTTATTTTTTGCTATGTTATAAGTATTAGTTTTTTACACGATTTAGGAAAATATAATATCCGTTTCTTGCAAGTAATCGGTATAAATTCGAGGTACCCATGAGAAATTGAGGTCTATTTTATCTTATTGAGTCAATAACGCCGAGATTTATGCAGTTTTCATCCGTTTTTTAGTATCGTTTGTGATTTTCGTTCTATTCTGCTCGATCCATTACTGGTATACAGAATGTATTATTGACGACAAACAAGGCATTAGCTTTTAGTAATGTGTTACTTCTGAGTCAACATGTGTTATTATCCATAAGACATTTGTTATTTTTTGCTACATTCGCTATTTCTGACGATTAAAGCTGCAAATTAGCAATACAAATCATACTCACGATCAAATTAACATTAATTTCAACATATGAGGTCATGAACTTTGATATTTTCGGCTACAATCTCAGCGATTTCTGTGATTTGTCTTTATCAGTTTTTTTTTGTAATTAGCATCCATATTTGCTTGGGTTTATGAGACCCATCAGGGTTAACGAGTTCTGCAACATCAAATTGACATCTATTCGTTCGCTGTTGAAGACGATGTTATTTTCAGCGTAATTGTGGCAAAATTAGGTGGGTGAATATGTCATTTCTCGTCTAAATGGTTTTTTTCTCTAACAATTTCAAATAGTTGGTCCTTATCAGCAACCCAAAGGTAAATAGGGCCTGGACCCAACTTAAAATTATAAATAGGGTCTGGCCCTAACTTAACTCTTTAAGCATATAATCATAATGGTCTTCATAAAGCTGCTTATTGTCTACCTTGGGCAGTGTGATTATGGCAATTTCCGCATAGGGAGACGAAAAAAACGTCGCAAAGGCATGAATTTTAAGGGAAAAATAAAAGAAGAAAAAGCAAGCATTAGAACTGTGATTAAATATTGAAACTCTGATGATATCTTTCATATATTACCTCAGTAGTCCCACAAGCTTTTAGGGCTTTTTTTGTTAAATAGGATTAGTTTTGTATGAATTTTTTAAAAAAAGGATTCTTAGATTTTTATTTGAAAAAAGGGATCGGGTATCGAAAAAAAAAACAAAGTGTTTAATCAAATTTTGATCCGCTCGACTCAAAAATAATGTCGAAATGAGATGTTAATCGATGGGTTCGTGATTATTCAACATATAAATGCTAAATCTGAGTGAATTTTCGTATTTTTTAGCCCGAAAAATCGACGTTTTCGAACAGAAAACGATTTATTCGAATTTTTATTTGAATTATTCGAACTCGAATTGTGTAATTCGAATAACATTCGAATATAAAAACAGCCTTTATTCGAATAAAAAAATTAATTCGAATTTTTTAATTCGAATAAAGGCTTTTTAAGTTGGGTATTTTTGTAATCATCGGTCCAATCCCTTCTATTTAATAAAAATGGAAGGCTGTCGCTTATGTTAAATTAACCCAGCTTTTAGTTGACCAGTAACCCTTCCACTGATATTTGTGCCATCAGTGTTAGAAATCATTTCAACTGTTAATTTCGCCACTTTCATTAAGCTCACGATCGGCAGATTTGTTGGGTATGAAATAGATCCCACTTAGACATAGTATAACGTAGTTTCCCTGCATTTTATTACTCAGCCTCTTTAGAGAGAGGGAGATATATATACTATAGAGAGAAAGAGATAGGTGTATATGTAAGCAAACATCTTTAGTAGTAGCCAAGTCAACTTCAGCCGAGTAAAGACTTCCATCAGCAGAAATAACTCACTCCACAAGGGCACTCTTTCCCCAATATGCGTATCGCATTCATTATATCCTGAGGCAAACTGATTTAGGTAAAGTCGAATTAAAGATATCATAATAGAAAATAAAATCCTAATTTCACCTCTTTGTCCCTAATTATAAGATGCAGTGTCATCAAGCTGCCTACTGAGGCCCCAGCATTATCCCTTCATCATCATCATCATCATCATCATCATCACCTGATGATAAGGATTATTAAAGAAATCCACCATTTCTTTGAAGGGCATTCCTTCTAAAGATGATATACGTAACCATAACACAATGAAATCGCAGAAGAAACCCAATAAGGAGCGACATGAAAGATTTACCTGAAGGAGACGGCTCAGATTCCTTCACGCTGGCAGTTTGCCTGATCTCATACCTGTTTGTTACCTCATCAGATGAAAAATCGAGGAAGCCTCGTTTTGAATTGGAAAATCTTGCGCGTTTTTGCTTGGGACTCTCCCCCCACTTCCATGGCCACGCATAGGTGATGCTTTTTCTTTATCCGTTGCTCTTCGGATTCTGTGGGTGCTTCGAGTAACTTCGTCTGATTATTGATGGTTTGGTGGTGTTTGTAATGTTTTGGGCGGTGCTTTGAATTTCAGTCGTCGTTGTAAAACCTTTAGTGCTTGTTTGGTTTGGTTGTTTAATGATTTTAAAGGTGGGTTTAAGACATGTCTGACTGTTTGGTTCGTGGGTTTATCTAAACCATGAGTTTATATAAAACCACACTAAACCCATGTAGACGGGTTTAAATAAACACACCTCCTCACATGTGTTTATTTAAACCCACTAACCAACACGCATTTTATTTATACCCATTAATTTATTTTATATAAACCCAACTTAATTAAACCCTCCTAAATATAAACCTATCAACCAAACGACCGCTTAGAACTGAATATAAATAAATTGGCTATGTAAACGGGTTTTATTCATCGTGAGAGAGAGAGAGGAGCGCAGGACTTTGGCATGGTCAACGTTAAAAAAATCCTCTAAAATAACATGACTTTAATGCCCTTACTAATCGGGTCCCTGAAAAATGCAAGGTCACTTGCTACATAGTAACGGATCTCCTAAGCAGGGGTCAATGCTATGCTGCAGGAGGCCCGCCTATGCTGTGCAGCAAATGGGCGGGTCCCCTGCTAGCATGCGCGGGTTCCCACTCGCCCACCCTAAGACGGTCCCGAATTAACATATTGGTTTTTACTGTGGAAAAAGACACCCTGTAAAAAACGAAAATACCCTTACGCTGAAGGCTACTTTTTAAAAGATAAAATCGAGATTGTTATTTTTTTAAAGTTGATCGCGTCAAAGGCTGTTTTTTTTTAAGACCCCAGAACTTCATGGTTGTGGCTGTTGCGGGAAGAAAACGTGTTGACCAAAATTTGGACAAAGTTAAAAATATTGTATCTTGGACCATTTCTTTACTTTTTCTACAGCTCGGCCCAATATCACACTCATTCTCTTAATCGAATCCACAAAGAGACAGAGATAGCATATAGTTCATCGCATGAAATCACGTCCCACCAGTTGTTTCCCCCTCTATGTCCAAATGATCCGATTCGTTGAATTTTAAATCCTACGGTTCACAAAATTTCTTTTTACTTATTAATTCTTTTTATTCTATATTCCACCAAATCATAAAATCATCATTATTTCATGTGATTTATATGATAAAAATAAATAAACACATCAAATTTATTCCTTATTTTATGATGATCAATTGATATCCGTATCATATATTTTTCGATAATCATAAGAATCATTTTTATAAAATGGAACAGAAAATGAGACAAGGATTATGGGACAGATGATTTCAACCAATAGTCCATCAATTCGGCGATTTATGGCTGAATTCAAGTACATCAAACTCGGTTTATAGCTCTCGTATTTACTGGAACTGATTTTCCTTAAATCATATATTCAAAGGGACTGATGTGCAACGTGGGATATGATAGTTTTCAATCGCTGGTGCCTAATTATGGTTCATCATTATCTCTCTCTTTTACCTTCCCTGTCCGGAAAATTACGCTTCAGTCTTGTCTCATGCTCATCATCTGCTTATGTTTATATATACCCTTTCTTTTCCTTTTCACTTCAAAATCAATGATACAAACCAGTTTATTTAGTTATTTATACTTTCCAATAACTAATATATATGCCAATAACACATGTACTTTGGTGTTTATCCCTACCTAAAATGTTGAAAATACTGCAAACACCAAAACAGATAAGTGTCCACTAACGATAGATAAAACTGTGACAACAAATGGCAATAATAAGAGCATAAGGAATCATAACAGTTCATGCTATAATATATAACAGAAAAAAAAAACACGTCTCGAAATCAAGAAAGAATGATGCCAATATATCTTACTTTCGAAGAACTGAGCCAGCCACGTTTCGTCGTTGTCGTTCGTAAGCTTTTTGTGTGTCATACAGAGATGGTAAACAAGTAAAACTTAAGCACCAAAGCGAGGGCGAGCTGTAATAAGAAGATAGCAGCTACAATCAAGAACCAGCTTTCACCCGCCGACTTTATGTGATTCCTTAGGTTAAGAGCCACAAACGTTGCAGACATAAATCCCGCTACGCCCGCAATAACCCATCGGAAATATCAAGAGGAACAGCAGATAGACACTGCCAAGAAATAATCATGATATATTAAAATAAGAAAGAAGAGATATCGATAAGCTTGATTCTTACCAGGGCGGGAATGAAGATGAAAAGGGAATAGCCGTATAGGCAAAGCAACTGAGCAAGCCCAGCTGGTGCTGAGAAGTACTTGAGGATTACATACAAGGCAAGGGGCACTACGGTGACATAGCCATAGAACAAACCCGCCGCCCAAGTCACAAGATTGATGTCGTAGTTCCAATCCTTATCTTGCAGTTTGTGTGCAAGGTATGTAACGAATGTGCCATGGAAGCAGCTACAAATATCAAAGTAGTGCAAATCCAGAAGGGCCCGTACCTGATGAGTGAACGATTATTGAATATATGTAAAAAGTGACCATGTTCCTGATAGATAGAGAAAGTAAACCCTTATGAAACAGTGATTTGGTAAAGATTCTACAATGTGCAATGCATGCAGTAATTAGGTAAATAATTAAGGACTTGGCACATCATTAAGTTTGGATCTGCAGAGTGATGAAGTAACTATAGAAGTAAACTGTTAGAGATCATCATTCGATTGTTGACGAGTTTGACTTCAGTTATCTCACTTTGTATGGTGGCGAAGTGGTAAAGCCTGGATATACTAGAAATATGCCAGCATGGATGATGATAACTAATTATGTCAGTGTGGATAGAGTCCTAATTCTTCTACCACAAACGTCAATCAGGCGGTCCGCCAAACAGCAATGAAGTGGAAACTCAGTTAAAATAAATGACTTAAGAAATGCTGTAACTTACAAATCTGGGTTGTTAGAAGTTTTCTCTGTAAAGCTTCCTCTGAAAGGAAACAGAGAATCTATTATCCTCTCTAGGACATCTGATGTGTCGACATCAAAATAAGCCTGTATGCAGCAATTGTGAAGGACCGAAACCAACCGCTCTGTTGGGGCTCATCGGAACCAGATGCAGGTTTGCTAAAAGTATCTACATCGGAAAGCAAACACGACCAAATTCATCCCCAAGTTCCAGAACCAAATTATTGAAGAGGAGGGAGAAACAGAAAAAAAATGCTAGGACAATCAAGGAAGGATCATGTTATTAAAGTTGTAACCTACGATACCCTCGTGTGCACTGGTTCCATGACGAATGATGTTATCGTTAACAACATATGGATACCACTGAGTTCTAGTAGTTTTTTAATTAATGTTAATTTTTGAATGTTGACACAAGAAGAGGAATCTTCAACATTTCTCTCGTGTCAAAGGCTAAGTAAGACATCCATTCACAGTCAAGGAAATATCACCTCTAAGGGTAAATCTGACCCCAAACAATGTTAAAATCCTAAAAAGAATATGCCGTCTAACTTAGCCCATCCAGTTACTCATTTTACCAAATATTGATTTACGTCCGCTGCAAAGGTAATTCAATCCAAACAACCACAACTAAAATCTGCCCCAAGATATGATTATACTAAAGACAATCTCAACTCCCAATGCTAGGCAAACCTATCTTAGTTCTACAAGTCAATATCACAAACTATTTCCACAGAAGCAAAACATCAAACACGTGGTGTGTACCATCCGCATCGCGAGGCGGTCGTGAGGCACCAGAGATCTTCCCTTGAGCTCCCGAAGGAGGAAAAGTCTGCAGATTCGAATCTGAATACACGAAAAAAAAATCCAAACAAACATACATCAAGAGTATCAAAACGTTCAATTCGCAACAACAAAAAAAAACGAAGCAATCGTTACCAGAGAATTTAACTGAAACGTGCGGCGGCGGATCTGCAACTGCCTACAGTAACATCGATTCCCATTATCAATTCACCTCAAATAGAAGCAGATAAAAGGAGGAAATCTGAGAGATGTAATAGTACCGGAACTGTGCCGGAGACGCTTTGATTGTCGATCGACGTATAATTGCCGGACATCATCTTCGATACGATCTTTCTTGATTCGATCAGTAATCTGTGTTGAGCTTGTACTCTGAGCTGCCGATGAAAGACTAGACGCACTATTAATTCGCTCACATTCTGTTTAATAAAGCATTAAATAAAAACAATTCATAAATAATTGATTTCAATTACATATAAATTTATTTGATATTGGATTCAAATAAGGAACAACTTCACTTAAATCCCTACCACTATAAGTTACTATCACATAACTCCACATGTCAGAATGTTTATCATTTAAGGAACATGTCAGAATGTTTATCATTTAAGGACCAGTTGAAAAGTTAAATCTCACTTAAGGACCAATTCATATAAAATGACGATTTTACCCCTTCTTTATGATTATATTTTGTTTTTCCTTTTTAATCAACTGAAACACTAAAAACAAAAGCAAAAGGAAACAAAAGAAAAAGAATCAGAACACGTAAAGAGAGAAGAAGAAAAAGAAGAACGCGAAGAAGAAGAAGAAAGAAGAGAACACGAAGAAGAAGATGAGGAGGATGAGCGCAGATTTTCTTGGTTCAACCAGCAATATGTGATGCTCAGCCCGATATGGTGTTGTTGAAGAAGAAGAAGAAGAAGAAGAGGAGAGGAGAAGATGTTAAACATAGTGGGTTTGATAGAAGGGTTTGATAGAAAGCATTTGTTCTGTATTACATCTCTTTGACGGAGGAAATCTATTTATACATAGCAAGATCCTACTATAAATAATACACTACATCGAAGTAAAAAAGGAATCCCCAAAACACTCCTCAAAACAATCCTTAAAGCAAGGCACTTAGATGTTAGTGGTCCGTGGCCCCTTTAAACATGCAATTATGTTCCTTTTAATAATCCACTCATGTCGACACTCCCCCTCAAGTTGGTGCGAAGATGTCTTCTAAGCCCAATTTGTCTTGAGATTTCTGAAAGACTTCCACAGAGATTGCATGTGTTAAAACGTCTGCTAGTAGTTCACTAGAGCGAACAAATGGAATATCAATCAACTTTTGATTAAGCTTTTCCTTGATGAAATGCCTATTTACTTCAATGTGTTTAGTTCTATCGTGTTGCACCGGATTGTTTGCTATTTCCCGAGCTGCATTATTGTCGCAGTATAAAAGCATAGGCTTTTTAGGTTGTATGCCTATCTCAATAAGCAACAACCTAATCCATAATAGTTTTGCTACTCCGTGAACCATGCCTCTATACTCTGCTTCTGCCGATGATCTTGCCG
The DNA here is from genome assembly GCA_027422505.1 of Craterostigma plantagineum. Taxonomy (NCBI): domain Eukaryota; kingdom Viridiplantae; phylum Streptophyta; class Magnoliopsida; order Lamiales; family Linderniaceae; genus Craterostigma; species Craterostigma plantagineum. The sequence goes on along the minus strand of JAPQWV010001922.1, from coordinate 25,696 downwards.
TAACATTTTGCTTTTGCTTCTCCAAGTGACAAGATTTCCACCAACAAATGTGAAGTACCCAGAGGTTGATTTACGATCTGTAATATTCTCAGCCCAATCTGCATCTGTATACCCTTTTACTTCTATATTCCCATGTTTCTTAAAGGTTAGCCATTTTCCAGGTGTCCCCTTTAGGTAACTTAAAATCCTCATAACTGCAACCATATGATCTTCACTAAGTTCGTGCATAAATTGACTTACCACACTAACAGCATATGCAATGTCTGCCCTGTGTGAGACAGGTAGATTAGCCTCCCTACCAATCTTTGATACCGCTCTTTATTTGTGGGCACTTGAGTTTGGTAAATGGCAAGGTGATGATTCTGAACGATAGGATCTGAGCAGGCGTACAATCTAACATACATGTTTCAGATAAAAGATCAAGTATATATTTTCGTTGGGACAAATATATACCTTGTTTTTTTCTTGCAACTTCTATCCCCAAGAAATATTTCAATCCTCCTAAATCTTTCATTTCGAATGCAGCAGACAATTCTTTTGCAAATTTTTATTTCCTCTGCATCATCGCCTGTAACAATCATATCATCTACATAGATGATTAGAAGAGTAACTTTGCCCTCCTTGCGTTTAATGAACAAAGTATGATCCGAGTTTGCTTGACGATACCCAATTCTTTTCATAGCATCAGTAAATTTCCAAACCACGCCCTTGGGATTGTTTTAATCCATATAATGCCTTTTGCAATTTGCACACTTGCCATCAGGATGTGAAGTATTAAAGCCTGGAGGAATTTGCATGTACACTTCCTCTTCTAAATCTCCATGTAAAAAGGCATTTTTACATCAAACTGTTTCAACGACCAATTGAAATTTGCTGCCAATGATAATAAAATCCTGATTTTATTCATCTTTGCGACCGGCGCAAAAGTTTCTTGATAGTCAATGCCATACGATTGTGAGTATCCTTTTGCCACCAGCCTTGCCTTGTATCGGTCGATCGTCCCATCTGCTTTATGTTTGAGTGTGAAAATCCATTTGCATCCTACTGGTTTTTTAACTGGTGGAAGTGACACAATGTTCCATGTGCCGTTCTTCTGTAATGCATCCATTGCAACTTGCATAGCTTCTGCCCACCTTGGATTTTCTAGAGCTTCTTCGACCTTTGTAGGTATCTTATACTCTCCATTTGATTACAAAGGCTTGATGATGCGATGGCAACCTATGAGTAGATACAAATTTGCCGATTGCGTATCTTGCTTTCCCATCGAGAGAGTACCTATCAGGTGGTTTCCCGCGATTCTGTCTAGGGGCAAATAGCAAGTTGGTGCATGTAATTGATAATTAAGGTTTTCAGGACTACTTACTTCGAGAATATCCGATTGCTCTTGAGCGGGTACTTGAGACAAAGATGAAGGGTATCTTCTGGGCTATCTTCATTATATTCAACAAGAGCGTCTGATTCATTTGGTAGTTGAATTTTCCGCCTGGCTCAGAAACTCCACTGGTTGAGGAAGATCAATCCACTGTAGGTATCATATTTTATCTCCCCTGAGGCCTAAAGGTGGTTTGATCGCTGAAGAAATATTCTGACTCCGATAACGTAACATCCATGCTCACATACATATGGCGAGTAGCTGGATGATAACACCTATAGCCCTTCTGTTGAGGGTGAAAACAAAAAATAAACGCAACGTATTGCACAAGGGCGAGTTTAGTACGTTGAGTCTTGTGGAGATGCACATATGCGACACACCCGAAAACCCAGGTTCTAATTGTAATAACGATGGAATGTGAATATATTTGCCAAATACCTCCAACGGGGTCTGAAAGGACAGAGCTCGTGACGGCATCCTGTTCATCAAATATACTGCATAAGTGACTGCGTCGACCCAATAGTTTGAGGAACACTTGCCCCAATAAAAAGTGCTCTCGCCGTCTCAAGTATGTGTCTGTTTTTCGTTCAGCAACGCCATTTTGTTGTGGGGTACGCGGACATGTGGTCTCATGTAGAATTCCATTAGCTTGAAAAAATTTCGAGAGCTCGGAGTTTATATACTCATCGTCGTTATCTGATCTTACTATCTTTATTGGGAGAGAATATGAGTTCGACCATGATATAAAAGGTTGCAAAAATAACACTTACATCACTTTTTATGCTTCATAGTGTATAACCATGTCATCCGAGTGCAGTCGTTAATGAATGTAACAAACCATCGAGTTTCAGATTGCACCGAGTTAGGAGCAGGTCCCCAAACATCCGAGTGAATTAACTCAAACGGAACTGTTCGCCTTGTTAAACTTGACGGATATGAGATGCGATGACTTTTGGCCAAAGTGCACACATTACATTGAAGAGCGGAATCGGATATATCACCAAACAAAGATGGAAATAGTTTTTTCAGATAACCAAAAGATACATGCCCAAGACGGCCATGCCATAACCAAATATTCCGTAATCATCATTATTGCAACTACGGGCTTGATTTGCATAACCAACTGCAACATCGTCTACACAATGACAACACATTGTAACTGCTCTGTGATTTGGCCAACTGATAGCAAATGATTAGATAATGAGGGAACAAGTAAACAATTATGTAAGGAAATTGTAGGAGTAAGTGTTATTGATCCTGCGCCAATGACATGAGTAGTCTCTCCATTAGCAGTTATAACACTTTTCTTCGACGATGGACTCATGTGCTGAAACAGAGATTTGTTGTAACTCGCGTTCTGTAGCTCTTGAATCATAACCCAACAAACATTTTGTGCTGTAGATATAGAAAGACCCTTTTCTATCTTACCTAAGCTTTCTAGAGACATGCGGTTGGATATAGACAACAATTCCCCATACTCAGAAGGTTGAACAATTGTTGTCGCAACAGAAGCCACATTTGATTCAGTTTCTGCAGTGTTCGCCATCTTGCTTGAGCCGGCCGTTTGTTGTTCCGTCCCTTGGCTTGCTTTCGTTTTTCCAAAACTAGTCAGGATAACCATGGATCTCAAACATGTGTCTTTTGTATGACGTGTTCCATTGCATTGGGTGCAACGTAACTTATCCTTTTTAGCATCTTCATTGCTCGAAGAGTGGTTTTAGAAATATTTGTTTGGAGATCATGGCCATATGAGAACCTTCTCCACGATCCTCTTCCCTAGCATGGTGACTTGTCGTTGGGCCTCTCGTCGAATCATATTAAAGCATTCTTCAATACCAGGAATAACCTTCATTCGTAGAATATCGCCTATGATAGAATCGAAGATTTTCATCTAGACCTGCAGAAAGTCATAAATTTGATCCTTTTTTATCTCCTCTTGTCTGACGAGTAGATCTGCAGCACATTTCATTTTTAAGGGACGTCGCCTATCCATTTCTTGCCACACACTATTCAGCTCAGCGTAATATATGTGAAGAGGCCGTCCATTTTGCTTGGTTTTTGTTGCCTTGCAACGCAACTCATAATATTGCGCGTCATCTGCTCCATCATATAAGGTTTGGGTGACGCTATTCCAAATATCAGCCGCTGTTGGGAGATCAATGAATAGACTAAGGAGATGCGGTTCCATCATTTTCAGAAGCCATCCACGTACAATTGCATCCTCTGTACACCATTTCGCGTAGTCGGCATGTCCTTCATCTACTTTGGCCGTTTAAATAGCCAAGTTTGTTTGATCCTGCAGCATGAACCCCTATCATACGTGACCATATCTTGAAGTTTGTATCATTCAATCTGAAGCTAATGGGTAAGCTATTAGAGTTATTGAACTCGATTGGGTTTGTGATTTGATTTTTTGGGATAATAGCTGTATTTTCTTCAGCCATTTGAATCTCTTGTTTCGAGATTAGGTATGTGAGAAAGGGACAAGAGGTAGATTCGTGTGGTATTCATGGATCAATTTGATAACTCTCTAATACCATGTTAAACATAGTGGGTTTGATAGAAGGTTTGATAGAAGCATTTGTTCTGTATTACATCTCTTTGACGGATGAAATCTAGTTTATATATAGTAAGATCCTACTTTAATCATACACTACATCGAAGTAAAAAAGGAATCCCCAAAACCTCCTCAAAACAATCCTTAAAGCAACAAGGCACTTAGATATTAGTGGTCCATGGCCCCTTTAAACATGCAATTATGTTCCTTTTAATAATCCACTCATGTCGACAAAAGAAAAAAACACAAAAAAATGAAACGAAATTTTGGATTTTTCACGACCCATTATGCGCAAGTTTCTCGATCACAACTTGGGTCTTTCAATTTATCGTGAGACGTCGAAAATGAAATTCATCCGTGGGTTTGCTCGATGTGGGTTGTCCTCGTGGGTTTGCTCGAAACCGTGCGTTTCTACTCAATTGTCCATATTTCTGAACCTCTCGTTGCATTTAGAAACCTGAATGTGTCAATGCAGAAGTGTATAGCAAACACAGATTACACCCCTATATAATACGATGTACCTTTATAAGTATGATTGTGATACCTCATTACTTTACACATCGTACCTTTTGGTGTTTGGTTAGGGTACCTTGTTACTTTATATAGTGTATCTTTTATGTATGGTTATGGTACTTTTTTCAATGATAGTTGAACTATTTAACTAGATAAACAATATATTGTCTAAAAGTGTAGTTCATGGGGGTAGGTTATAAATTGAGGAAAGGTGTCTTCAACTAGTATAAACTAAGTTATAAATTGAGAGAATATGCTATATCATATTTTTAGGGTCATTTGTTGCATATATTCATACCGTTTTTGAATATTCTTATTAGGGTATTCTTGTGTTGGTGTAATTTGGTGAAGATATTAAGATAAAAGACAATGTTATGCTAAAATGATGTATGTTATGCATAGAACTATTGGTAAGGTAACAATGGTAAACAAGGTACGGTAATCGTATGTAAGGAACATCAAATATTAGTTATATGGTACATTAAATGCATCAAAGTGATACACTACATTTATGGCTGTAAGAAAGATATGAAAAACACAAAAGTAAGCCATTTGTCTGCAACAAAACCTGACATACTTTAACTACTTTAGTATCTGAAATAACTATATCGGACATATGGAAGAATAGTCTGACACAAAAAGTTCTTACATTTGGAATATTCTAAAGCTAGAAAGGTAAAATATATCTGACACGCTGCATTTAATATTTTAGGTACTCTAATTGATTGTGGTACGATAAAATACGCAGTGTAGGTACATTAAACATTCACATTTAAGAAAGGGTTGTGTGCATATTTTAGGTACTCTAATTTCACTACATATGGTACATTATATTTGTTTACCCTATATTCGATCCAATGTAAATTTGATTTTGTGGTACGATAACTACGCATTGTGGATACATTAAGTAAGATATATTGTACCATATATATGTAGTTTATTGTACCCAAATAAGTACTGAAATCGTTCCAAGTTTATTCCGTCTTTGTTCGTCAGAACTGTCAGCGCATGTCACATACTTTCTGTATGTGTCAAAATATGTTCCATAATACCGCTAAAAATGTCAGATATCGAAAATGCTGAGTTTTTTTTGTATTTTTCATAACAATTGTTCATCCATTAATATATCTTACAATTTTAATGCGTATGGTGTTTATTGTACCTTATAGACACGACTACCGTACCTTGTTTAACATTATTAGCATACCCAAAATACCAGCGAATAACAAAATTTCAGGCAAAACACTATCTGTTGTCAGAACACACCAACATTACACCACAACAAACACATACTCAAACAAATGTCAACAACTGAATCAACATATATGCAATATAAAGGCCAAAAATGTGAAATAACCTATATACAACATCTGGACAAAATAATGGAACAAGCAACATAATGATTGTATTATCCCGTACCTCATTTATCAAGCTAAAAAATTCGGCAAACATTATTGTGTAAATTACAAGTTAGTTCTTACACAACATCAACTAATAATGTAGTTTTCAAACAAATAAGTAACATCCACACATAAAATCTCCTTATCTTATTTTATAAAGCATACGATAACCTTTCGTGCCTTACCACTACACGACCCTCCGCAACTCATCACCGGCATTAACATAAACCTCATCGCATGTCATTCCTGCATAAACTGAAAAACGATAATTGGTAGTATTATTCTGTTGGAATACGCTGTACAATCCAAAGCAACTTACTATACCATTATAATGCATATAGTGTAGTAAAAAATATGCGATCGACCTGTACAAAAAATAAACACATAGCGTATCAAACCTCAGATTAGTAATTCCTAATTAGAAACCTATAGAACCACAAAAAATGAAACTAAATACCTAGATTAAATAACTAGATTCGATCAATAACCATAATTAGCCTTAGATTAAGCATAAAACGCAATAATCGTGACCTAATAACTCAAATCAGACCTAATAATCCTAATCGAGTAAGTAATCAAAAGCTAACACACAAAAAATTATAGATCTGGGTCAGACGATTCGGTTCGGAGTATATGGAACAGAGATTCGAAACGAAAACATCACATACCGGGATTAAAAGAGGGAGAAGATCGTAAATCATTCATAGAAGGTGAAGATTTGTCGTGGGTATTTGATTTGGGCGTTCGATTTTGGAGAATCGTTGAAGGATTTGGTGATGGATATTTGGCTCTATTCTTTTTTTTTTCTTTCTTGTTTTTATTATTTAAATTAAACGGTTAATTAGATTTCAGGTATAGTTTCGATAATTTAGTTAGGATTTAGGACCCAATGATGTTTAAAATAGGGTTAGGGATCTATTTGAAGTTTGGTTTTAAAGTTAAGGACCAATTTTGAAAAAAATGACGCATTTGCCCCTGTCTGTTGCGGAAATTACACAGAGTTGCCATCCGCCTTCTTCACCATGAAGAAGTGGTATAGACTGTACATGAAGTGGTACTGTAGACCCATGAAGTGTATGTGTGAACAGTGAAGTGGTACTGCAGACCCATGAAGTGGTGCGTGAACAGGGAAGTGGTACTGTAGACCCATAAAGTGGTACTGTTGAACAGTGAAGTTGGTACAAACATTTGTAGACCCATGAAGTGGTACTGTTGACCAGAGAAGAACTGGTACGGGAGACCCATGAAGTGTACTATTGACACAGAGAAGTGGTACAACATTTTGTAGACCCATGAAGTGGTATTGTTTGAACGGAGAAGTGGTACAGAAGAATCTTATGTGTTTCTTGTGCAAATATTTACCCGATTTCTGCAGAAACACTAAAGAATTATGTTGTACCACTTCTCCGTTCACAATACCACTTCATGGGTCTACAAAATGCTGTACCACTTCTCTGTGTCAACAGTACCACTTCATGTGTCTCTCGTACCAGTTCTTCTCTGGTCAACAGTACCACTTCATGGGTCTACAAATGTTTGTACCACTTCACTGTTCAACAGTACCACTTCATGGGTCTACAGTACCACTTCACTGTCACACCCGTACCACTTCATGGGTCCTACAGTACCACTTCACTGTTTACCTGTACCACTTCATGGGTCTACAGTACCACTTCATGGATCTACAGTACCACTTGCTGTTATGTTGCGCTGGAATACCACTTCATGCGCGCTGGATACCACTTCATAACTATTCTTTTATGAGGGTATTTTGTCTAACAACCTTAATTCTAACTAAAATTCTGAAATGGGTCCTTCAAACTAAATAAATTCTGACAGGGGCCTGAATTCTTTTGCAAAAATTATAGGGGGCCTGAATTCAAATCGTCCCTAAATTAAAAAGCTAGTAAAATCATAATATTATAAGTTTTGAGGGTTAATTTCGTCCAATTGGTCCTTGTGTGAAAGCTAAGTTTCTAATTGGTCCCTTAATGTAAGAATTCTATTTATTTAAATTTTCATCATTACTAGTATTGCACAAGACTGATTATAGTTAAATTGAAATTGCATTTAATAGAATGATCTCGCTAATTATATATCCGTAGTATATACTATTTTTATTTAAATCATATCAAATTGATTTTAGTTTCTCATTGAAGTTCTCCGTCTATGGTGACGGTGAAATTGATATGTTCTGCCATTGTTCGTCGAGTATATAGGGCACGATTCACATGAATTGGAGAGGATTGTCCCTGGAGCCATCTCATATCTGACAACGACATTCAAATTTCTTTCAAACTGAATTTACTCGGGAGTATTGTGCGAGAACTAACAGAAAAAATACTAAGACAGTTTTCGAAAAGCCTCGAATGCTAGTGGTCGAGTGGAGTTTATAAATCTAATGACCGTGGGGTGTTTTTTCTGGTGATCCAACATTACGGTGATACTCACAATCACCATAATGTGAATATCACCGTGATGCGGATCAATCTGATATATCATTAAGTGTTTGTTTTGGGGTGATATTTTATTTTTGCATATCATGTGATATTCGAATATTGTGTTGTCTAATCACGGTGAGTGTGGAAAGATATTGCGTAATGTCATATTTCCCTAGAATATTATATAGATTAGGATATATTTAGTGGTATTTTTATGTAATAATGATTACTAATTTTAATAACGAGTTTAAATTTTTCTTAAGAATAAGTTTTTGTATAGTTTTATTCAATATAATTATTTAGTATTAAATGTATTATTTTTAAGATTTAAATACTTTAATTATATAATTTAAAATCTCAATAACGATATATTAGGTATAAATGCTTAACTAAGGGGTAATGTTGTCCAAATAAAAATTTAAAAGAAACCACATCACCGTGATGTAAGATCATCGAGCTTTTTCGGGGTGATCGAAAAGGTGGAATATCACCCCATTTTCATCACCTAGGTGATCCGTCATTACGGTAATGACTCATCACCTAGGTTAAACAAACATGGTGATGATAATGCAACTAGAAGATTACGGTGATGTTTTGGAGGATCACCCCAAAACAAACACCCCCTGTATGTTTTTTTTTTCAATGGTTTGGTGCTGACCATATGCATGATGAATGATTAGTCCAATTGGAAGATATATGTTTAGCACCCCCAATGCGTGTGCAGATATATCAAATTATTTTATATTTTGGTAATTTCATATTATTAATTAAGTAAAAGTAAAATTCTAATTTAAGGACAATTTGAATTAAATAAATATTTAAGGTAAACTGCAATTAGCGATTAAATTAAATAATTATCCACAATTATTTAATTACTATTTTTTGTTAATCACTATTTTTAGTAAATTTCTATACCTTTAATTGTATTTATATGTAGATATATAATTAAATTTAAATTTAATTGTAATTAACTATTTTAAATTATATAATCTATACTAGTTTATTAAGCATTAAAGCTTGATATAACAGTTCAATTGTTTGTCATTTGCGTCTAATTAGAAAAAAAATATTAAATATTACTTACTATTTTAATTATTAACTTACTATTCTTAAGTAAATTTTAATTATACTTTTAATTTAATAATAAATTAATTTTTCTTTTATTATTACTTATTTTCTTTTAATGATATTATAGGGGCACACACATTTGAGTGTGCAAGAATACTAGTTTAAATTAGAGCACACGCATTTGAGTATGCAAGAGTACTACTTGTAATAACCATTTATCACTGACAGTAGGGGTGTGCATAATTCGGTTTACCGAACCAAATTACCGAAAAATCGAAATTTTGGTATAAACCGAACCGAACCGAACCGAACGAAAAACAGTTCAGTATTCGGTTCTTCAAAATAATAAATTCGTATAGATTTTTTATTTAGGTAAGTTTGGTAATTACCAAAATTTTTAAATTAAAATATTTATATTTTATTAATAGTGAAAATATAACTATAATTATATTAATATATTAATTTAAATATTACTGCAAATTCTTATTTTTTTTATTTTTTTATTGAAATTTGGTTATTTCGGTAAAAATTGAATTTACCGAAAAATTCGATAAAAACCGAATACCCCTAACAAATTGACAGTTTTTATTGACTTTTCGAACTTATTCACTTTCCAAATTTAATCGACGTACGTGTACTTTCGAGAATTGTGGGAATGGATAAAAAGGTATAATTGCGTTTCAGGCCCCAAAAAAGGTTTAAAATAGGTTTCAGACCTTATCAGAAAAAACTGTTGTTTAAAGGACCCAATTTTTATAAAATCTAGAGATAATGACCTAACTTACGCAAGTGTTATAAAGCGTATATGAACTGGTATCAGATGATCTTTTGTATTATTTCAGAACAATGAAGTGGTACTAAAAACAATGAATGGTACTGAAGAACAATGAAGTGGTACTGGAGAACAATGAAGTGATACTGCAGGACAATGAAGTGGTATTGCAGAAATCGGGTCCTTAAAACTATGAATTTTCTGACAGGGCCTGACTAAATGAAACTTATGAGTGGCTGGTCCCTAAAAAAAGTTTTTAATAAAGATTAAGAAAAAAGAATATGTAGGAAAAAATAAGAAAAAAATAAAAAGAGAAGGGAAAAAACTCCACGCATTTCCTTCTTCTCGAAGCACCTTTGATTAGTAAAGCTACCTATCAAAGCTGCTTATCATAAGCGACACAGCTTATGCGTCTTAAAGCATTACAAAGCCCACGCGCGTCACACGGGGCGTTGTCGATGGCTATTTCGACCAATTAAGCGTGTGACCATCACGCCACTCGTCGCGCGTGGGTTATGTTTAATTCACCTCCCTCCACCTTAATTTCTCTTTGCCTCGGAAAGCAACACGGCACTGTCTTTCTTGTCTCACACACACACAAACCGCTCCTCTAAATCTCTCTATAAATGATCTCCATAGAGCACGGCGATTGAGAGGTATTAGAGAGAGATAACAAAGGGGGCTTTTGAGCGATTGATGTGTCTGTGTGAAGGAAAAGGCAGAAGAAAGTTGCTGTAAAGAACCCATGAAAACCATCTCGATCTGAAACCTCTGCGTCGCGGTTTTCGAGGTACTAAAGCTGACTTTTTACGAATCTTTTGGGTATGTGATAAAGTTAGATGCCTGTTCTTACTTCGTGATTTTTGGCATGCGTGTTAGTCGCCGTTGATTTATAGGAGTTTTGCAGGGGTTACGTCGATATCGGAGTGGATCTACGCACGGTTTTGAAGTCCTTCGATTGGCGGTGGAGATGAGTTCGCTTAGCAGAGAGCTCGTCTTTTTGATCCTTCAGTTTCTCGATGAGGAGAAATTCAAGGACACAGTGCACAAGTAATATTTTTTTTGGCTTTACGATGATTGGTGTCCTTTTCTGTCGTGGTTCTTGTTTGGAATTTATGTAAACTGATGGAGTTTTTTTGACCTTTTTGTTTGAACTATGGAAATTGGTTTAAGGTTGGAGAAGGAGTCGGGGTTCTTCTTCAACATGAGACACTTTGAGGATTTAGTGACTACGGCGAGTGGGAGGAGGTTGAGAAGTACTTGTCTGGCTTCACCAAAGTGGATGATAACCGATACTCGATGAAGATTTTTCTTTGAGATTCGAAAGCAAAAATATCTCGAAGCCTTGGACAGGTTTGTTTCTTAAAATTAGTTGTTGCCCAGTATCTCTTTTGAAGATATTAGTTAATCGCGTGGATCTTTTCTCATGACGATCGGGTTTTTGGGGTTCTTTTTCGTGTTGTCTCAGGCGAGATGCTAGCAAGGCGGTGGAGGTCCTGACTAAGGATTTAAAAGTGTTCTCAGCGTTCAACGAAGACCTTTTTAAGGAAATTGCTCTGCTTTTGACATTGCAGAACTTTAGGTAACTTGGTCAAAAAGCAATTGGCTCATCATCAGCATAAGTTTGTTACTTCTTATTTTCTCGGTTTAGCAAGTGAGATTTCTGAAGGGGGGCGTGATAAATCGGAAAAAACATGATGGTTATACTTCGATGCATCATTTTTATCCTTTTCATGGTCATGGCAAATGCGTTTTTTTGCTAAATTCAACATCGTTACGACATCAGTATATTATAGGAAGTTCTCTTTCATAGCATTTTCTCGATCCATCTTTTCTATTCTGTTGTTACTACTGAACTGACTATATTTCTAGCATAAATGTCATGTGGAGTAAGGCACTAAAAGCGAACTACTTGTGTTCTGTCTATATTCTCGCTGACAATAAATATTTTTCTCACCAGAGAAAACGAACAGCTGTCCAAGTACGGTGATGCAAAATCAGCTAGGACTATAATGCTTGTTGAGTTGAAGAAACTGATCGAAGCTAACCCTTTGTTTCGTGATAAGCTTCAATTCCCCACCCTAAGGAACTCGAGATTGAGAACGCTTATCAATCAGAGGTAACTATTTTGCCGTCCTGTTAGATGACGAAATTATGAGAGTTGTGCCATTAATTTATTCTTCATTTATATTTATTTCCTTTTGTTTTTATTCTATAGCTTGGAGATTAATAGAAATCTGACTTATGTGCTTTTTCTGTTGTAGCCTAAACTGGCAACACCAGCTTTGTAAGAATCCAAAGACAAATCCGGATATAAAGACCCTTTCGTGGATCACACTTGTGGGCAGCCCAGTACACCAGCTCGAGCACCATCGCCCGCGTCCAATCCAATGATAGGTTCAATTCCTAAAAATTGGGGGGTTCCCTCCTATTGGTGGACCTGGTGTAAGTTTTTTTCGATGAAAAATTGTTTACATATGTTTTATTTATGAGATTTTCTCAGAGTTATGAATTTATATTATTCTTTTTGTATTTTTGCTAGCAGCAGTTTCAGCATGGAGCTGCTCCTTTGACTGCTTCATTAGCCGGATGGATGCCCAGCCAATCATCTATGCCTCATCAAGCTGTGTCTGTTGGACCTATGGGATTGACACCTCCTAATAACTCTGGTAGTACTTTCATTGGGGGTTTTTTTTTTCTGATCATTATATATGTTCTTGTGGGAAAAGATATACAATTGTTTTCTTGTCAAATATCTCACGCAGCATTGATGTTGAAGCGCCCAAGGAGCCCTCCATTTAATAATCCAGCAATTGAGTATCAAACTGTAGACCCTGATGCTTTGAAGAGAATTCGACCCTTTGGGGTACCTGAAGAGGTGCTTTGTTTTTATTTTGTTGTTATTTTCTTCCATTTCATGTCTTATATTCATTCAGTTTTGTGCTTTCGATCTTGTTTGTAATTGACTCATAGTACTGTACCTCTTTTTCCATTCATACAATTGTTCCTCAGTAATTTCGAGTGAACTGGATTGAATGCTTATACGAAACTGTTATCTTCTTTTCGCAACATAGATATCTACATCTTCTCTTCTATTTTTTTGGCTGGAATTTTACGATGTCTGTAATACTTATAGGAGTTTATGTAATTTTTTGTGCATGCAGGCTAACCGCTTGCCAGTAACATGATGCCCGTCATTTATCCGAGTCCAAGTCACAGTCAATCCCATTACTCAGCCGATGAATTGCCCAAGAATGTTGTTGTCAGTTTGAATCAGGGTTCAGCTGTGAAAAGCATGGATTTTCATCCAATGCAGCATACTTTACTTTTAGGTCAGTTCTGTTTTGCCCTTTTGATCTATGCTTATTACGTTTCGTGCATTTGGGGCTGTTAAGACGTTGTGAAGTTTTCTGGTGATCGAATGATAGGCACGTTTAAATCCTAATATGTGAGATTTCTTGTATTGTTGTATGAAAATCACTTTTCTGTTTCAGTGGGAACAAACATTGGTGACATTTCTCTATGGGAAGTGAGCAGTGGAGGAGGATAACTTCTAGAAATTTCAAAGTGTGGGATCTTGGAGCTTGTTCCATGCAACTGCAGGTCTAATTTAACTCTATCGTGCGTGCAGTTTTTTGCTACGTATTGTGTGTGCTCTTGTGAAATTTAAACCGGCTTGTGGTGGTTATATAGGCTTCTTTGGCGAATGAGTACTCAGGATCAGTGAACAGAGTCATGTGGAGTCCTGATGGAAAGCTCTTTGGTACGTATTTAATTTGGATTTTTATTTGCTTTATTGATTGCTATCGCTTAGTTCTTTCATTCTTTTTGTAAATCTTGTAATAGGGGTTGCATATTCGAAGCACATTGTTCACTTGTATGCTTACTATGGTGGTGAAGAACTAAAGAATCATCTCGAGGTTTCTGATCCTTAATTCACAATGATTTTTTATTTGTTTTTGCCCATAAATAGTAACAATAACGTCAAAAATTATTGGCATGTTTTCTTCTCCAGATCGAAGCTCATGTTGGCAGCGTCAATGACCTTGCTTTTGCCCTTTTAAACAAGCAACTAAGCATCATAACTTGTGGGGATGACAAGACTATTAAGGTTTTGATCGTCTTTATAATATTTATTTAGCAGCTTTGTGCACCGTGGAAAAGTAGTAATGATTCATCTGTAGGTGTGGGATGCTTCTAATGGCGCTAAAATGTTCCTTTCGAGGGTCACGAAGCCCCTGTTTACTCTGTTTGCCCCCATCACAAGGAACATTACCAGATTCAGGTAACTTAGTTGCAGTGGCTTGAACATTAGAAAATCTTTACTTGGAACTTAATACTTGTCCACCTACCACCTACATCTAATGTTTAATGTCGATGCTATGTGAAAAAATATCTGCGAAATTAATTGCTCATCCTCGTCCCCGAAAATAATGAACACGATTTTCTGTTGTCAGTTCTTTTTTTCAACTGCTGTGGATGGTAAGATCAGAGCTTGGCTTTATGACAATGGGGTTCAAGAGTCGATTATGATGCTCCTGGCCACTCTTGTACTACCATGGCCTATACAGCTGATGGAACAAGGTATGATAAGGGTACCTACTTGTTGACTTGCATTCTTCCTTCAGCTTCTTTTTTATTAATGAATATATGAATCAATCTCTTTGCTATTTAAGAGTGGAAAATACATGTTTTGGTTTTTGAGTTATGGGTTGCACACCATTTATAGCTTTTCTACTTTACTTATTTATATGTTGGGTCGAATAATTCTTGTAGTATTTTTTTGCTTGACCTCTCTCTCTCTCTCTCTCTCTCTCTCTCTCTCTCTCTCTCTCTTTTTTATTTTATGTCTTTGATGAAGGTTGTTCTCGTGTGGTACGAACCAAGATGGGGAATCTCATATGGTTGAGTGGAATGAGAGTGAAGGATCTGTGAAGAAGACATATCTTGGCCTCGGAAAGCGATCGGTCGGGGTAGTACAGTTCGATATTATTAAAAACAGTTTCTTAGCTGCGGGCGATGAGTTCAAGATCAAATATTGGATTTGAACAATGTGAATCCCTTGACTGCTTTCGACGCTGATGGTGGCTTGCCGGTAAAAAGCTAGAGTTTTTATTTTCATCTTCTATCTACACTTTATTTTGCTACTTAAAGCATTTTAATGTTTTTATATTACATTTCAGGCTTCTCCTAGCATACGGTCTAACAAGGAAGGGACACTTTTGGCTGTATCTACTAGTGACAATGGTGTTAAAATACTCGCAAACACAGAAGGTGTAAGAATGATTCGCTCCATCGAGCATCGTACTGGGTCCACTTCAAAGGCAAGAGAACACTTAGCCTCAATAATGTGTCAACTATTTCATAATAGTTTATTTGTGTTACAGATTGAGCATATCATTTTTATTGTTACTTCTTCCCACCTATTTAACAAGTGGATTTAAGAATTAAACGCGCATGCTTTTCACTATTTGTTAGTTTATACTAAAATCATTTTAATGGCCAAGAATAGATTATTTAAAAGCAAAGATTTATCTAAATTAAACCTTTACTCACAGGCTCTAGTGGTTGGAACATCGGGTGCTTCAAATACAGCAGGGACAAGCATCGGTGAAGACAAGCATTCTTCTATTATTGAACTGGTCAGCGAGGAACCTGCCAATGTGTTCATGCATCAAATAGAACTACTATTTGTGGGATAAAATGATCTTTACTTATGATCTATCTGTAGAATGGGCATGGCAAAGACTTGCCAGACACAAAATTGAAAGCTGGCGATGATTTAGAGAAGCCTGATATTTGGAAGCTGACTGAGATCAGCGATCCATCTCGACTTCGATCTCTGAAGCTGCCTGACAATTTGCTTTCAGTGAGGGTAATGCTAGATTTTATAGACTAAGCTCTGTTGTTTTGCTCGTTCAATCGATGCTGCCATCTCTCTCTCTCTCTCTCTCTCTCTCTCTCTATATATATATATATATATATCATAGTCTCTTATTCGGTGTCTTTTCTGGGGTCAGATTATACGCTTAATATACACCAATTCCGGCGGTGCCATCTTGGCATTGGCATATAATGCCGTGCACAAGCTATGGAAGTGGCAAAGGAACGAAAGGAATCCTTCGGGAAAGGTAATATGAATGCTCTCTCTCTCTCTCTCTCTCTCTCTCTCTCTATCTATCTATCTATCTATCTATCTATCTATCTATCTATCTCTCTCTCTCTCTCTCTCTCTCTCTCTCTCTCTATCTATCTATCTATCTATCTCTCTCTCTCTCTCTCTTGTTGTTGAGCTATAAATTTCCTTGGCGTTAATTACCATATATTCAGGCCACTGCTTCAGCGCCGCCCCAACTCTGGCAACCATCGAGCGGAATATTGATGACCAATGACATAAGCGAGACGAACCTCGAGGAAGCCGTTCCATGCTTTGCGCTTTCCCAGAACGACTCTTACGTGATGTCTGCATCGGGCGGGAAAATTTCGCTATTTAACATGATGACTTTCAAGGTTAACATTTTGACATTTTTTATTACATAATTGCATTTACTTTTTTTGCTTTTTTCTTAATTCTTGAATTTAGAAATCTTCATGCTAAATTTTTTATTTTTTATTTCGTGCAGACGATGACGACTTTCATGCCGCCTCCGCCCGCGGCGACATTTCTTGCATTCCATCCTCAGGACAACAACATCATCGCGATAGGCATGGAGGACTCATCCATACAAATATACAACGTTCGCATTGACGAGGTTTGTTGCCCATATTGACGTAAACTTGTAATAATATTCCTTATTTTGGATAGTTCGACTCACATGTCGAGCCCCTCGTGTTTTCTCGTTAAGACGTGGTCACTCGTGGTGCCTTCACCTAAACACCTTTGGTTCTTTCTTGATGCATCCATGTTTTTAAATTTATTGTTTTGTACTGTTGAGATGATCACTTCAACTAAAAGCTTAAGTTTGAAAGGACTGCATGCTTCAAGTTTACATACGTTTTTACCAACCGCTGACTTCTAGGATGATTTCTCTCTTACTTAGCACTCGACGTGAAATTTTCTTTGTATAGGTGGTCATTAGGATTTTTACCATAACATCTTGGTCCGACTTTTGATATCATGTCAAATGACTGCTTCGCCTAAAAGCTTCTGTATATCATATTTTAATTTCATATATTTTCCTCTAAAACAGGTGACAACGAAGATCAAAGGTCACCAGAGAAGAGTAACCGGCCTAGCCTTCTCCAGTGCCTTGAGAGTCCTCGTATCATCTGGGGCCGACGCTCAGGTAGTTCTCGTTTTTTTGTACTATACTTACGTACTTAGTCGAACCACCGCAAGAAATTAAAAAAAAAAAAAAAGATCGCAATAACATGATTTCGCGCAAAACCTCTTACCCCTTTTCCCCAGCTCTGCGTATGGAGCCTAGACGCATGGGAGAGAAAGCGTGCAAGTTCCTACAAATACCTCAGGGTCGACCCTCGAACCTGCTGGCTCAGACCCGGGTTCAGTTCCATCAGGACCAGACCCGCGTGCTAGCGGTTCACGAGACTCAGTTAGCAGTATACGAGGCTCTAGGCTCGAGCGCGTTGATCAGGTAAGGACACGTAATCGAAAATTCAAGAATTTTGCTGAAAAAGCCAAATATTGAAATAATAATACTAAGGAAAAAATTGGGTTCTTTTTTTTCTTCGTTTCAGTGGGTTCCCGATGAATCAAGCTCCTCGATTACCGATGCGACGTACTCGTGTGATAGCCAGTCTATATACGCTAGCTTCGAAGATGGCAGCGTCTGCATTTTCACCGATGCCCTTAAGATGAGATGTCGTGTTTATTCTTCAGCCTATAATCCGAGGTACACACACACGTATGTATATATATATTTATATATATATATATTAGTTATTTAGCGCATTCTATGCATGTGCTGCTATCTAAAAAATTATGACATAAATTTTTAAATATTTGATAATAATAATTTCGTTTATTTATTTAATAATTTGATGGAAATTTTGTAATTAAGCTGAATGTGTGGTGCCCAGGTTTAATAAGAATAGTATTTAAGTAGTAATAATTTTCATACTTTAATGGCGAAAGGATGAAACAGACAAACCCAATTACCTGTGGTGTTTGCCCTTAATATAATAGATAGATAGATATACCTGGGCTATGTAGAATTCGTTGATTATTGACTCAGTTCTCGTTCTTGCTTAGTCGGGCGTCGTGAGATGTTAACCTCAGCATTATTTAAAAACCCGATTGATATTTTTTTATTATTATTACATGAAATTTTATTTTTTTTTATTACTGCACAGCTCAAATGACATCCATTGGTGATCACGGCTCACCCGACGACGTCGAGCCAATTTGCATTAGGGCTCACGGATGGTTCAGTGCACGTGCTCGAGCCATCTGAGTCCGAAGGCAGTTGGGGTTCGATTCCTCCTTCGAAGGAGAAGAACATTGGCGGGACGAGCTCCAAGGCTGCTGCTGCTGAGTCTTCTTCAAAATAAGAAGACACCATAGAGCTTACATTATGTGCCATAAATTAAACATATATATAATATTGTGATATGATGATGATATATGCTATATGGTATTGTAGATTGGTTGCTATGATTTTTAGGTGGTTGTTTCTTGAGGACATGGTGTTGTTATTGCAAATGTAACATTTTACGTTAGTGAACGCTACATGCAATTTCAAATTTTTGAACGCCTTTTCGCTGTCCTTTTTCGGGTATTTCGTTTTCAGATTTCTTTGGTTAATCTCTTTCTTTTCAAGGCTTTGGTAATCTGGATCTTTGTTGGTTTATGATATCTCTGCCAAAAGTATTAAAAAGTTTTCTTATTTCAGTGTCCCAAATATTTATCATCTATACTTTACTTTGGGTCCTCTAAAAACTTGGTCCATCAAGTGTTTTTTTTTTTTTATATCAATTTACCCTTAATATTTTAGTTTAAGACAATTTTATCTTTATTTTAAAACTATAACTTAATACAATATAACATATTCACAATATAAAATATATTGCACATACATTGGTCATTGGATGTATTAAAATTGTTAGTGTTCCATAATTACTCTGATTATTCGGCCGATTAGTTGGTAAACCAATTTAGTTGTTTAAGTGTTTTCGCTGCGTTGGCTTTTCGAGTAGCGCTTAGGCAACTGCCTAGGAGGCGGCTGTCTAGGCCGAATTTACGACATGTCACAAGTTTAATGGGCTGGCTGCTTATACTTTCAGAGTGAAAATATTATTGTAAAAAAATGCTTTTAACATTTTTAAAAAATATTTTAAAAATGTTAAGGAAATTTACTCTTAATACCCAAAAGTATGAAAAAACCGTAACCCCTAATCCCTTGTCAGTATATTTTTTTAATATATAGATACTTTTTTACACATATGTATTCGCTTGGCTGAATGTACATGATATAAGTAATTTAGGTACCATAGAGAAACGTATTATGGTACATAATGCATTATAAAAGGTACGTCATGCTTGCTTACAGAGATATTATATAAAATATATGATGTGTACCACACGTGATATGGTATGTAATATACATATAAAATATACTTACACGGTGGCAAAATAGTATCTCAACCAAACGAGTATATATATGTAATTTTTATTCCTGTTTACAGTTTGATAACTGGACTAATAGGTTTAACAACGCCACGTACCTTCTTTCCAATTTTCACTTTTTCATTTTTAGTTTAAATAATTTTTGTTGTTTTTAAAAGACTATTAATATGATTAATAGTAATAGAAAGCGTATCATTTTCCTTTTCAAATAATTTTTGAAAAGCATTGAAAAACCTAATTTCATTTTCTTTTTCCATTTGGAAACTGGTTTGAGGAGGAAAGATAGAATTAATATTCTTCCCATTCGAAAGCTTATAATTTCTTTCAAGAACAGAAATCATATTTTTGAAATATCTTGATAAAAACCAAGGAACAAAGGCAATTTTCATTTCGTCTTTCAAGATCTTTATAAAATTTTTCTGAATAATATTTTTATCTTCTTTATTAAAGTTTTCGAAAACCATGGCATCTCTAATCTTGAGAGCATCTTTGGCTTTAGACTCCTTAATTTCTTCACGAGTCTTGACAATTTGCGCCACTTTATCCTTATTATTGCGATTTCTTGTCCCATAAGATCCATCGCATTATCTCCAATAATTTCTTCAATAATAAAGTTATCCGGATCCTCCGGATCTTGTCCTTCACCACCAAGGCAAAATTCGTCCTCATCTTCATTCTTTGAAGATGTCCCCATCGAAATATCTTCAATATCCAAACCAAAATTTTTGCAATGTCTCTCTTCATTTCTTCGAAGTAGACATCAATAATTTCATTGGGCTTTATTTTTCCCTTTTGAATATTAATCCTTTGAGAATCATCTCGAAAGGACTAGGAGCTTCCCGTTGTTCACGATTATTAATCGCATTTTTATAAAGAGAAATTTTCTCTTCGATCTTATCGATCGTCTGCTGGCTTTCATATTCACCAGTGGCTGTTTTTTCTTATCATTTTTTTTCCAAACTTTATATAAAAGTTTCTTTTAAGACATGGAATTTTTTGCTGGTATAACCCACTTCAGGAGTCCATCTCCATATCCATGGAATACTAATTCAGTATCAGACCATCTGATAATAGTCTTCCTGATTATCACCGGCAAGAAAGAAATTCAACAAGAATTTAATCAACCCAAATGGGAACTTTTTAGAAAATGGTTTTTCGAAAACTTTAATAAAGAAGATAAAAATATTATTCAAGAAAAATTTTACAAAGATCTTGAAAGACGAAATGAAAAATTGCCTTTCGTTCCTTGGTTTTTATCAAGATATTTCAAAAATATGATTTCTGTTCTTGAAAGAAATTATAGCTTTCGAATGGAAAGAATATTAATTCTATCTTTCCTCCTCAAAACCAGTTTCCAATGGAAAAAGAAAATGAAATTGGTTTTTCAATGCTTTTCAAAAATTATTGAAAAGGAAAATGATACGCTTTCTATTACTATTAATCATATTAATAGTCTTTTAAAACAACAAAATTTATACAATATGTATGTTATTGTTTTAGGAGAACAAATTTCTTTATTAAAAAGAATATTGAAGAAATTTCGTCTTCAATAAAAACATAAAAAATTATCTTTTAATAAATAAAGATAAAGTTGAAGAATAGAAATGAAGAGAGACATTGCAAAAAATTTGGTATGGATATTGAAGATATTTCGATGGGACATCTTCAAAGAATGAAGATGAGGACGTCAAGTATACCTTGAGCAGTGAAGAATTCAGAGAATTTCTTGAATTCAAAAAGCAGAAAGCAAAGTCTGCTGAAGGAACATCTTACGCAAAAATAATTGCGGAAGAAGAAGATGATGTTGACTATGAGAAAATTTCTCATACTGAGGTAATTATATTACTCGAATTTAAAGATTTAAATGGTCTGATGAACCTTGGACTTTAATGTCAAGGTATTTAGACAGAGCATCATATGCTGCTACTTTTTATAAAAACCGTGACACTTATGAAAATATTCTTAAGTCCACGGGAACATGTGATTTTGGATCACTTCAATACGGGAAATACCCCATATGCTTTGAAAAAAGGTTATACCTTTAGTAAAATTATTTTCAAGCAATTATTTCGCCTGAAAATGGGCTATACACCCATTAAAGGATAGGGAATATTTCCATCCTGAGTTAAAAACTCTTATTAAATTTAATTATTACGATTATATCGATGCTTTTTATAAAGTATTCTTATACCAGAATGAAGTAAAAAACATCTTGGTGGATAAAAATATGTGCGGATGTATATAAGTCGAAATTCCAATTGGTTTTTATCATGGTGGCTTTCATATGGAGCTACAATTGAAATTCTTAAGGAACCCTTCCTTGGATTATATCAAGAATGGGTCAAAGTTTCTCCGATTCTTATAGAAGCGGAACATAAAAAGGAATGTATTGAAGGAATGGCTTCTTTACATTTTTATACTGAATTTAGTATTCCATGGATATGGAGATGGACTCCTGAAGTGGGTTATACCCAGCAAAAAATTCCATGTCTTAAAAGAAACTTTTATATAAAGTTTGGAAAAAATGATAAGAAAAACAGCCACTGGTGAATATGAAAGCCAGCAGACGATCGATAAGATCGAAGAGAAAATTTCTCTTTATAAAAATGCGATTAATAATCGTGAACAACGGGAAGCTCCTAGTCCTTTCGAGATGATTTCTCAAAGGATTAATATTCAAAAGGGAAAAATGAAGCCCAATGAAATTATTGATGTCTACTTCGAAGAAATGAAGAGAGACATTGCAAAAAATTTTGGTATGGATATTGAAGATATTTCGATGGGGACATCTTCAAAGAATGAAGATGAGGACGAATTTTGCCTTGGTGGTGAAGGACAAGATCCGGAGGATCCGGATAACTTTATTATTGAAGAAATTATTGGAGATAATGCGATGGATCTTATGGGACAAGAATCGCAATAATTAAGGATAAAGTGGCGCAAATTGTCAAGACTCGTGAAGAAATTAAGGAGTCTAAAGCCAAAGATGCTCTCAAGATTAGAGATGCCATGGATAAGAACAAGAAAAGTTGATGGCGACTTCAACGAAGAAAATTGGTCCACTATTAGCTTTAATAAAGCTGAAAAAGACTTAATAGAGAATAGCTGTTCAAGACTTTTTGACAAGTGGGGCGGCTAAGAAGAAAAATCTTCTTTACTTCAATTATTGTACTTTACTTTTCTTTTCTATTTATAGAGTTAAGCTAATACGCTTCAGGTGTGCAAAAATTACACTCTCTTGTATTCCCTCTTTCTTCTCTCTTGTAATTCCTCTCCTACTGTAAAATATCTTAAGGAATAAAAGTTGAAGTTTCTTGTACGACTCCTCCTCATTTAAGTAAGTTTTAAATTTTGTTTTCTTTTATTTTATCTTTCTTAGCCTTAATGGAAGGCTAAATTTCCTCGTTAAACTACACCAAGATGCCTTAATACTTTAATCATGGTTTTTATATCATATTTATATACATATATTAATATGATGTATTTAATATTTTCTTTTTATTAAAATCCTTTAAAAAATCGATTAAAAGAATTAATTTTTGATAAAGGTTGTGAAAAAATTTGATTTTGATTAATTCTGTGTCGGCTCTTGGCAAAGCCCGTGTTGCCGAAAGTAAGGCGTTTGAGGGCATGGCTGTTACCGATTGAATTAAGTCAAATGAAAATTTTATCATGTAAAAATCCTTGTATCTGATGATTTAATTCTAATAATCACAAAAATATGTTTCAAGTTCGTTTTGGATTTTTGGTATATAGGCTGGAATACCTTGGGTCCGAACGGGATCAGACTGTTTACATTTTGATAACTGGACTAATAGGTTTAACGCCACGTACCTTCTTTCCAATTTTCACTTTTCATTTTTAGTTTAAATAATTTTTGTAAAGATCCTCTCCGTATGGTATCAGAGCCATGGTGGGGGTATTAGGAAGTTAAGGTGTAGTTTAACGTGTTTTATCAAATGAAAAATTTGATGAGACGAAAAGATACTGTTAAAAACAGTATTGAAGAGGAGTATGATATTCCTCAAGATTTAGATAAATTAAATCGTTGGACAATTCCGAAAATTGATCATAAAATAATTTATGATTAGGAACCTTTGAAAATTAGGCTTGAAACAGGTAGTCAAACACTACCGAAGAAACTATCTCTCTTAACAACGAAGAGATGGTTATTAGGCTTCTAAGTACTAGAGACTTAGAAAAATATAGAATAATCATAAGTTTATTCATATCGGTTAGTTCAGGTAGCCTTTAAACCTTTGACTTTAGAAGGTTTACCAGAAAGTTTTATAGCATCCCTTAGAGATGGTAGAAATCTCGACTGGAAACATCCCTTATGGAAAAATTCAGTCTAGTCTGGCACATGGTCCAGTCTATTTTAATGTTTATCCAAATCTCCAATTATCATTGACTGATGTCAATATATTGGATGCTCTGACATTAAATGTCAAAACTCACGGATATAATTATGCTCCAGGTTCGGAAGTAATTTGTATCTGTTATAGAATTTATTATAAACCTTTATATACACTGAATCCTCAGTGCAAAATCGTTGATAAACCCATCAACGAAACTGTTTTAAATAGAAACTAATTTTAGTAGATCTAATATTACAACTCGTAGATCTATTAAATGGAAGAAATTCATTCCCAGAAAATTGGGTTATTGAATGAGCTATGCCTCTGCAACCCAAAATTAGGAAAAATCCTACTCAAATAATACAGACAACAGATGGAACTGTTCAAATACAATTTGAGCAGGATAGAAAATCTGTTGATGTAAAAACTCCGAGATCTAGAATTACTAGATCAAGCTCATCACACTATCATATAATCACCATGTGATTATATGATAAGATCTCCTTCTAGAGCTTCGACTTCTCAGGTTAGAGAATCAACCTCTAGTGATTACCTTCCAATAAAGGTAGAAGAATTAAGGATTATCCTGATAATATTGTTCATGGTGTTTTCAAAAACAAGAAGAGGAAATAACCGAGTCAGAAATGGATTTTCGTGTTTAATGGATTTTAAACCAAAAATTGTTTTAGTCCGGGATCACCGGCAAGAAAGAAATTCAACAAGAATTAATCAACCCAAATGGGAACTTTTTAGAAAATGGTTTTTCGAAAAACTTTAATAAGAAGAAGAAAAATATTATTCAAGAAAAATTTTATAAAGATCTTGAAAGACGAAATGAAAAATTGCCTTTCGTTCCTTGGTTTTATCAAGATATTTCAAAATATGATTTCTGTTCTTGAAAGAAATTATAAGCTTCGAATGGGAAGAATATTAATTCTATTCTTTCCTCCTCAAA
The DNA here is from genome assembly GCA_027422505.1 of Craterostigma plantagineum. Taxonomy (NCBI): domain Eukaryota; kingdom Viridiplantae; phylum Streptophyta; class Magnoliopsida; order Lamiales; family Linderniaceae; genus Craterostigma; species Craterostigma plantagineum. Next base: position 674 of record JAPQWV010001922.1, on the reverse strand, counting down.
CCAGTTTCCAAATGGAAAAAGAAAATGAAATTAGGTTTTTCAATGCTTTTCAAAAATTATTTGAAAAGAAAATGATACGCTTTCTATTACTATTAATCATATTAATAGTCTTTTAAAACAACAAAATTATACAAATATGTATGTTATTGTTTTAGGAGAACAAATTTCTTATTAAAAAAGAATATTGAAGAAATTTCGTCTTCAATAAAAAACATAAAAAAATTATCTTTTAATAAAGATAAAAAGTTGAAGAAAAAATAGCTAATAAAGCTTCTCCGAGTGTTCCGCCTCCTCCTAAAATTATCGATTTTAAATTAGAATCATTTCTAATATGAAAATTTACTTAATGAAAAGCTTAAAGATTAAAACTCAATACTTTGAGCGAAGAATTTGAAGAAAATCTTGAAAATTCTGATAGTATATAATACTTTTAATGAAGAATTAAATAAACTTAAATTTAAACAAGAAAAATATTCCAGTAAACCATTCAAACTAAATTTTACTATCCCAGACCAACTCCTCAAGATGTCTTGTTCGAAGAACAAGAATTAACCCTTAATAATTCTTATAGTGGCAGGAGTATTTATGAGTGGAACTTAGACGGTTACACTGAAAGACAAATTTTAATATGATACATAGAATGCTTATGTATAGTACAATTTGCAAAGCAAATC
>JAPQWV010001921.1:0-69008 GCA_027422505.1 Craterostigma plantagineum | reverse complement strand
TATGTTTAGTTTAAAGTTCCCAATGTTGAGAATATCGAACAGCAGCGCAAGACAGAGGTTGCCCCAACCATTGTTGTCTCGGAGAGGTAGGAATAGGATTTTTCTTAGAGAGCGAGAGCCTACAAACAGGGCACGTAGGGTTTTCTCTAAGCCATAGATCGATGCAAATAAGTGAAATGAGTGCTCGCAGTTGGGCAATATACGCAGAGTGTCTTCGTCTTGGTACTCACACAAGCATATCGTACACCTACGTTTTTATCATCAACAACACAAACTTCATCATCATATAAACAAAGGGAAAAGCAAATTAGGGTAAGTTGTAATTGTAAGTAATAGGTATAAACGTTGACTTACGAGCATATTGTTCCTTTGATGATAAGCATAGGTTGCGTAGTTCTGGTAGGGAAGCTCGACACGTTCATGGGTTCAAGACGTGGTGTGGGCCCCTCTCAAGCTGTGTCGGTTACTTGTTAGAGAAATAAACCGTGAAGAGAGTTTAAAGTCAGATTCTTACACTGCTGAGGTGGATGTGTATTAGAAGATGGCCTTCGTGACAAGTGGAGGTATATTCTGGCAATAATGAGCCTTGTGCAGACGAAAACTACGAAGATGACGCTAAATCCAAATCCTATTACAGTCATCACCATGTTTGTTTTTGAAGATCCCATCTCTCTCTCTCTCCCTCTCCTCTCTCTCTCTCTCTCTCTGATTCAAACACTTGGGAACAAAACCCTCCAAGAATCAGAGTAATTAATTGAATTGATCATTGACTCTCTAAACTTCTAAAAGACGGAAATTTTTAACGAGGCTCGCTCTTCATTATTTATATATCTACTATCTACTTCGCTTTTTGGGAGAAAAAATATCTCTACGCCAAGGTTTCTTTCAGTGTCGTAGGACCATATACATGTGGATCTCAAGTTGTGATGATAATTAAAACGAGAGAGAAAACTACTGTTCTTGAAATGAAAACTAATAACGCATGGTGGAATCGGTGGGAAGAAAAATCAAAAAGTCAAATAGATTCATCAACTAGAATACAAGGAATCGATAACCATTAAAAAAAAGAGTTAGTTTTTATCTTTGTCTCTCGAGAACTGAGATATTTTAGAAAGTCCATTGTCCAATGAAAAGGAGATGCAGTCGCATGCATCATCGTCGCTCATCATGAGGAAAAGAGAAATAATAATAAAATTTGAGTTCATCAAATAGAGATTCCTTTCCTTGTGACGCCAATCTAAAGTCAAATATTTAAAAAATATGAAGAGCATTGGTTGCTTTGCTGCGAAAGACTAAGTACAGTAGATTAATTTGGTTCTTGTCTCGACTTAGCAGATGATCTCTCCGTCTCTTTCACAAATGAAGTTTGTAAGCAATGCGAAGATTCCATTTCATAAAAGAAACATCTTTTTCAACAAAAACAAAAACCGGCCTTAAATAATTCAATCTTCCTCCAATATTTCGCACAACAAAAGAATGAACTACTAGCTAGTCAGCAGCACTACATAAATCTGCTGCTGCATGCGCGCTGATATACTCTCTACCTCTTCTGAAAGTTGAAGTACTTGATTCCAAAGGCGAAGACGAAGCAGAAGAGTAGGGCCCACACGACGTGCACGCCCGCGACGACTCCCAAGAAGTCGTACTTGAATCCCAAAAACCTATCGAGGTAAACCTCGAGCGCCACGTCACCTTGTCCCGGCACTTCGACCTGAACGTCCCTATTTCCCACCTGAGACGTCACGAGCCCATATATCGTCCAAGCCACGGGCGACAGCCAATAGTACCACCTCCACCATATCGGAATTTGCTAAAAAAGAAAAAAAAAAAGAAAATCAAGAAAACGAATTCGACTTAGGTTGGTAATAACGATCGAGCGTTTAATTTTTCTTGCGTACCGTTCTTGGACGAAGAAGCCGAGAACAAGTTCCAGAAGCTGAGGAAGAAGGACATGACGATTGCGGCGATCTGATAGTTGGGAGTTGAGGGCGACGAGCATCATGCCGTACGCCGTGAAGTATAGGAAGCACATGAGGACGAAGAAGTAGAACAAGAAGAAACGACCCGCGCTCCATTGGAATCCTATCATGGAGTATAGGAGGAGACTGTATATGAACGTCTGGGCCGCTATGTATATCCCCTCGATCGCCACCTAATACGGAGAAAAAAAAACGCTTGAATATATAATTTACAAAATTATACAAATGACGCGCTTGCTATATGCTTGAAATTTTAGGCGGAGTGGTCATTCAGCATATATCAGAATTCAGGGACCGAGAAAGCCAAATGCTAAATAGTAGAGAAATCAGCCTAGACGTGAGAATGTATGTTGAAATATACTATATAGAATTAAAAAGTGATGCACTCAGCGAAAATGAGTATATATATATATATATATATATTGAGCCCGAGAAATTATTGTAGTAACCTGAGCAAAGGCGTAGGGAGTGGAGAGTACATTCCCGCGGCTTTTTCGCGGTAAAAAACAGTTCTTTCTACGGCTACGACTGATTGAACCGCCGTAGTGTTCGTGCCTCCGAGGAACATGACGGCCGAGTAGATTGCTCCGAGCAGATTCGTCAAGTCTTGCTGCGTCGATCTATACACACGCAAACATAAAGAGTGATCATAATGTAGATTAAGACGACGAGATGATGATAAGTTAATGCAAAGTACATGGCGAGCTTACAATTTGTCTCCTTTGTCCCAGAATATGACGCCGAACATAATCCCGATGATAGTCGTCATGAAGAAGCGTACGACGTTGTACTGTGGGTATCTCCAGTAAGAGAGGTTCTGCTTCCAAAAGCAAGCCTTGCACTGGTCGATGAAGGACTGCGAGTACTTTGTCGGGAAATGAAGGTCCTTCGAGCCCGGCGTAGGCGTGCTGAGCTCTTTGATCAGTTCTTGATTCCTCCTATGAAAAAGGGAAATCAGTCGTTCAAGAACGTGTATAGAAAATTCCAAAGCTAAGACGTCGAGAATTTCTTTATTTTATTTTACTTGTATAGTTCCGAGTTGGCGTAAGTTTCAGCGAAATCGACGCCTAGCTGGCTCTCCATGGAAGGCGTGGTGATGTCGAGCATCCACGTCGCTGGGTTGTAGCCTTCTTTAATGGCAGGCACGCCGGGCAATGACTGATACGAACGGTTAGTTAATACGTCGAAAATATAAATTCGAAGACGATAAATAAAATACTCACTTGAAAGTATTCGACGAGAAGCCTCGAGTGGTGGCCCAGCGGGCCCGCATAGATCACCTGCCCGCCCCTCTCATCAGCAGCATCAGCTCGTCGAACGCCTCGAAGATGTCTATGCTCGGCTGGTGGATGGTGCACACGACGGTTCGACCCGTGTCCACCGTGTTTCGAACCGTACGCATCACTATAGCCGCGGCTCGAGCGTCCAAGCCCGACGTCGGCTCGTCCATGAAGATGATCGACGGATTAGCCACTAGCTCGACGGCGATGGTTAGCCTCTTCCTCTGCTCGGTCGACAGGCCGTCGACCCCGGGCAAGCCGACCAGAGAGTCCCTTATGGGGTTCAACTCTATCAACTCCATCACTTCTTCGACAAACATCTATCACACAAAAGAACGCAATATGTGTAAATATTTTCTTCAGTCCTGTAATTTGGGGGAGGGGGGTTACAGGGACAATAACTTTCAAAATTAAGCAATTTAGGTACATTATACAGTTCAGGTGAGGAGCGTAACGTTACCCTTCGTGTCTCCTTGTCTACGTCGGGGGAGAGCCTAAGCCAAGCCGAGTAGACGATGGACTCGTAGACGGTGACGCGCGGCGAGTGTATGTCGTTTTGTTCGCAGTATCCGCTGATGCGTGCGAACGTCGATTGGTTCTTGGGATATCCCGAGATGCTGATGCTCCCCTCGATGTACCCGCCCGTTTTTCGACCCGCCAGGACGTCCATCAGGGTCGTCTTGCCCGCCCCGCTAACCCCGACGAGCGCTGTAAGAACGCCGGGCTGAAAGGCTCCGCTCACGTCCCTTAGGAGCTGTAGTCGGTCCTCCTCGACTCCTTGCTTTCTCATCTCCTGAGGAACAAAATGAAAATACCAAATCTCGATGTGATCGCAGAGTTTAAGAGAGAAATTTCGTTATTACATGTCGAAAATGAGATTAACGAACCGTAGGCATATCGACGTAGTAGTTGACGTGGTCGAATGCGACTGATAATGGCATGAAAGGCAAGACCATTCCCTTTTTGGCCGTCGAGTTTCGGGCAGAGGTTTCGCTTTTCCTTCGCTATCGCGCCTTATTCCATCTCTTTTCCTGTAAAATAATTCCAACAGTTGTTTTTTTCCTTGCAGGGGAATCGTCAAGAAGCCTTATATAGTCATGAATTCGAACCTTCATGTGCAGGTTTTTTACCGTTTCGACTTTCATCAGACTTCTTGTCTTTTTTGTTTTTGTCCTGATCAACGACGACCGATCTCGACTCTCCGAAAGCTGCGTCGGGTTAAAAACCGATCAGAAGCAGAAAACGACGTTGTGTTTTTTTTTTTAACGAAAGGATTTTCGAGATTATCTTACGGTTGAGATACGTTAGTGCGAGGATGAAGAGTATGTTGAAGAGCACGGAGAAACCAATGAGTGCGGCTATGCATACCCAGTACATGTAGTCTTCCACATACATGCCTCGGGATTTTAGCAGAACCTTACCAACCGTTGGCTGAGCAAACCTCGTATCGTTGTTCGGCTACAATATATATAAAAAAAATCGAACGAGTCGAACGTTATAATTCAAATTCCGCGACTATTAGGGCAACTAACTAAGGACTTACCGTGCTCCATCTTTTGTCGAGAAACTCGTTGATGGCTATAGCGTTCTGACCGTACATCATGGGAGAAACATAGTAGCCCCATATCATCCACGATGCAATGTCATCTTTCGCAAAATAAATCCGCCGAGCACAAACACCAAGAGCAGCGTGAAGGTGCCGAATGTGTTCGCGACGACCTGAGTCCTTCCCAGCGCCGCAATAAATCGAAAGAGCGAAAGAGCCATCTGATGAATAGCGAACAACGCCAAGAACTGGCGAAGGAACCTGAACAAAAAGAAAAAGCGAAATAAATTACGAATTCTAACGCAGAACGGTTAGCCAGATAACAAACAGACCTGTCGGCGCGCGGGGAGCGAACCCAACCGTGTAATAAGTAAGAACGATCCATATCAAAGACTCGACGAGCGAAAGTGGGATTCTAAGGAGCCAAATGGGGAGAGAAAACGCCCAGGCGGGATAAATAGAGCGTCCCTCTGCTTGTAGAAAATTGGGAGGCGAAGAACGAACAGCGCCAGCTCAGCCGTGCCGTTGAACATGACGTTGATGAGGCTGAAGAAAAGCGCGCCGTAGAACTTCGCGCCGTCCGCAATCTCCCCGGCCTTCATCTTCGTCCTAAAGAAGACGGTGAACGTAATGATCGACATTAGGGTTATCTGAAACGTCTTGAACACGTAAAGGAACGCATTCCTCTTCATCAGAAGCCATTCCCTGGCGAGGCACGCCTTGAAGAGGTCGACGTTGGAGATTCCGTATTTCTTCGTCACTAGAGCGGCAGGGTGGGCCCTACTCCTGTCGTAGGGCGTCGAAAGCTCGTCGGAGATTCGCCGGCCGACGTGGAAGGAGGCGAAGCGCTCGGAGAATTCTTGCACGGAGACGTATTCGTAAGGATGGTCCTTTCTGTGCCAGTACTGTTGCTGATCTTTGGGCGAAGTCACTTCTTGTAAGAAGTCGGCGACGCCTTTCCTCTCTGGGCATTTGAACCCTACGCTTTCGAAGAATTCTAACACGTTTTCGCGCGGGCCTTGGTAGACGATTCTACCCTCGGACAGAAGGATGACGTCGTCGAAGAGGTCGAAGGTCTCGGGCGCGGGCTGGAGGAGGGATACGATCATCGTCACGTCGAGTATGTGGACCATTTGCCTCATGTACTTTACGATCTGGTACGTGGTCGAACTGTCGAGCCCAGTCGATATCTCGTCCATGTAGTAAACCTTGGCGGGTCCCACCAGCATTTCGCCTGCATTATTCCGAGAAAATTATTTACGACGAAAAGTTTCTGAATTTACCTCAACGTATGCGCTCCCCTATAAGTTTAAGCTTTTAGGTGAAGTGATCATTCAAGACTGCATACCAGTCGTAAGGCGTTTCTTCTGCCCGCCAGAAATGCCTCGTCTCATACCATCTCCGACCAGTATGTCAGCGCATATATCCAATCCAAGAATCTGTAATAAAACGACGAACGAACGTCTGTAATAAGACGCATTGATGGATCGCTAAACAGAATTAGGATCAAAAGAAAAAAAAGGGACCTTGAGGGCGTAATCGGTGACTAGACTTGATTCTTGGCCGGAAACTGAGACGGCCTTCATGAACGCGTCGATCTCAGGGTCGGGCTTAACGCCCGCCTCTTTCTCTCTCCTAGAAAGCTCGGCCAAGAGTTCGTACCTTGTCCCAACGCCCAAGCAGCGCCCCGAGAAATCCATGGTTTCCCTTACGGTCTCTCCTTGGTGAAGGTCGTTTTGGCTGATGTAAGCACAAGTCCTCTGTGGGATGAACTCCGAGAATTCGTGGCCGCAGTAGGTTATCTTTCCGTTTACCTGCAAAAAAAAAGTCGTTTTTTTCTTAATAAAAACGTGCGGAGATTAAAAATGGCGCGAGAGATGAAGGAAAAAACATCGTACTGTTAGATCTTTATCTGATTGTCTGGAAAGAGCCTTGAGCAGTGTGGTCTTACCAGCGCCAGGTGGTCCGAGGAGCAGCGTAGTCCTAAGTTTAATAGAGACAAGTTCGAATTCTTGGTATATATATGTAATGACTAATGATGAGAAGAACTAAGATCTTATCGATAGCTCGAAAAACAAACCTTGAAGGCCTTATGATTCCGCTGACGTCATGAAGTATCTTGACGACCCTTTTCTTCGAAGGCAGAGAATTTCAGTTTTTCGAATGCTCCCTGTAAAGAGGCGGCCATTGAAACAGACTAAGCTCAGAACATATACATTACAAATACTGCTTTCATCCCAAGGAGAAAAGTTTCTTCAAGCACCTCTATGAGATTCAAAGTCGAGTTGAACAGAGTAGGCAGTGCCCTCGAGCCCGTATGAGCTTCCCCTTCGACCGACAAATTCTCATAACGAACTTCGACTTTTGGAATTTCGATTCCAACCCTGTATTAGTTAGTCCGTCCCACAGAACAGTATCAGATTTAAGCGATGCTCATCTCTTCAATATCGCTATTCTTCGACTACTCACTCACCTGTCGATTCTCTGCCTCAACCTCTTCAGAAACTTCTCGTTATCTTCATCCACGAAGCTGAGTATATTCTCCATGAGCTGCTTCTTCTCTCCATCGCCAAGGCGATGAAGATCGACTTCTTCATGGACGACCTTACCATCGTCCAAGACTCTATTTAAGATCCCCTTTTTGAGACGATCGTAGGTGGGCAGCCTTTCGATGGCAGCCCACATAAGCTCCTCTTGCTCGTCGTCTTCTCTTACGCTCCTTCGAAAGGGCGAGTCTTGGCCTGGGGCGGTGAAGACTTCTCTGCTAGTCGCCGAAGCTAAGCTTCGAGCGCTCACTGACTCGAGGTTTTGGCGCATGTTGAACGAGCCATGGCTGCTTAATGATCTCCTCGCCTTTGTCGATCCATCGCCACTCGGCGAAGCCATGCCTTTTTCTATATCAACTGTTTGGTTTAGAAGAATGTTCGATTTAGAACTATCAATCAGTTAAAGACAAGGTAGATAGATGGTCAGAAAAGGGATGTCGAAGTTTTATCGGTTATTGGCTGAGTTTTCAGCTCACCAAGTAAAGATTCAATTTTTAAGCAAAAGCTACGGTTAATCAGAGAAAGAATCGCTTCTTTGCTTCAAATACACGCATCAACAAACAGATGATGGGTTCCCACTAAGCATTCAAATGATTTCAAGAAAAAAAATCAGATTAAGAATCGGCGACCCATCAAGAAAAATCGTAGAAATAAAAGAAAGATCAAGATTCTGGGCATGTGTTAACCCTATTTTCCATGAAAAAATACTCTGTGAAACAAAATATAGCCATGAACGAAGATGTAAAGGACTTACAGACAGTGGACCAACAATACAAAAGAAAATGGCGCCGCAGGTTATGAAGGCAGACAAGCTCGCATGCACACAGCACCAAATAGAAAAAAAATAATTGCTTTCCCACTTGAAAAAATTGTAGCTTTTATGTATTTATATCATGGGACGTCCGAGGTAATGCGAAAAGTCTTGGGATAATAAGAAGATACGAACTTTGCAAACACTTACCTCTCTTATATACCTTTGACCTGGCAATTTGTACTTCTTGCGAGCTACGGCGGCTTAGGCAGACCAGACCTCTGTTAACGATTTATAGATTTATATGAATATTTGGTCAAGCTTTTCGTAATTTGTTACATTACATTACCCCTGTAATTTAGTGATACGCAATTTTGGCTTGACTAATCCCAATTTATAGTATAAAAGTCAAATAAATGATTCGTTGTTCAATTTGTAGAGTAACGAAATGGTAGCTTTTTATAACGGACTCCGTGTCCATAGGACATCATTTATTCAAACTTTGACTAATTGCAACTTAAGAGAAAATGTGTATTATTAACGTAAAAACTCAAAAACACTATCATGTTATCTTTTCCTTGCCTTGTGTGAATTGAATTACATATCATTAATGTGTGTCGATAAAATTAGGCAGGACGGCCATAATATTATCAAATCGAAGTTTGACAATTCCGTACGTTAGGAGAACTTATCTTGTATAGAGGCAAGTTGACCATCTAGAAGGGCAACCTTAGTTTACACGTAAAGCACATACATCCATCTTTTTTCAGACACGTAAAAAAAGCACGTGGTCATAAAAAAGAACTCTAGAGATCGAGTTTCTTACGGTTTGCTGTATGCCATTGATAAAGATGCCTTCTGAGAATCTATGGATTGCTCAATGCCTTTGGTTGGTACTTATGAATAATTTATCTAAGGAAAGTCGATATCTTGATGCGGACAGAGATATACGATGTAAGAAAATACAGTGATAAACATTACTAATCCAAGAAACTCCATAGACATTATTAGGGTAACAAAAAGAACAAATCGAAAATCGACAAGCAAGAACTCAAAATCAGCCCAGATATGTCCGAACTCTACTCATGAGGTGCGCCAGTCAACGTAGCAGCACCTTCGTCTTCCTCGTCGTCGAATTCTTGCTCCACGCCTTTAACCTCAGAAACATAGTGCATCAGCATATTCTCAATCCCAGATTTCAGAGTCACGGAAGAACTAGGACATCCACTGCAAGCTCCTTGCATCCTCAGCTTGACGATTCCCCTGTCTGAATCGAACCCAACGTACTCGATGTCTCCACCGTCGTCTTGCACGGCGGGGCGTATGCGAGTCTCCAGCAGTTCTTTGATCATCGCCACTGTTTCTGAGTCGTCTTCTTGGATGGCTGTGTCCATTGAAGCTGCGGCGTTTGAATCTAAGAGCAGAGGCTGGCCCGATGAGTAGAAGTCCATGATTGCAGCGAAGATTTGAGGTTTTAGGTAGTCCCATGAGCTATCGTCTGATTTTGTCACTGTTACGAAATCTGAACCGAAGAAGACCCTAGTAATCCCTGAATCATCAACAGTGTTACAGAAGTTAGGACAATTGATCGTAGCTTTGTAGGGCAAATTTTGCAATTGTTATGTTTCATGAAGTATGAACTGTTATGTAACAGCAGAAACTATCTTCAGTTGCATAGAAATCAAAGAAAGGATTCTGAAAGTAAAACGAACAAGGTCAAGGTGATGCTGATGCTTCACTCGTAATCTTAAAACCATGAAACAGCATAGATTTGTCACCAAACGATGTACGATCAACACGAAAGTTGCAGAATCGGTCAGAATTCAGAAAATGGATAAAATGTAAGAAAAGGGGACCAAACCATCTATGCCGAACAACGCCTTGGCCAGCGGTGAACTCATAGCAGAACGAGCATTTGGAAAATCTGAGCTTCCACTCTCCATAACTGGCTTCCCGGGATAGAACATGAGAGAAGCTGGATTGGGAGTTGATTGTGTTTGGATGAACATACTCCTTTTCTGCCCTGTAAATTAGAAAAAATAAAATTAAATCAGATTATGCCCCAATTCGAAGAGCCACGGCGATTTGGGCTTATGTAACAGCTACAACTATCAAACAACGTCGAATCAAACGCCTTTCGGATCAGATAACCGCCATAATCATAGTTTCTTGTAAGCATATCAATCGATCGGCGGAAGAACAACAAGAATGACTTTATCTTAACGACAAAAAGATTAGACCTTGGAAATGATTCTTCGATGGGGAGACATGTACATATGATTTCAACGAGCTGGAATCTGAAAATAGAGTTGTCCTTGAAGAAAATTCACGTTCATGAGATAAAGCCCGAGAATTTCCAAGCCTCGATACCCGCGAAATAAAGGGAGTTGATGGTATTCCGCCATTGCTGCTGCTACTCCTCGAGACAATTGCTCGACGCACTAATTTCCCCAAAATTCTCATTGATTTCTTAGTTTTCCTCGACGCGGCGTGTACAGAAAAGTCGTGACAGAGAAACGATGAAGATGGGGCTTTGAAGAATTTTCTTACAGCAGCAATAATAAGAAAGGTGAAAGATTGACGAGCGGAGAAGAAACGTTCTATCACGTGGCGTGCACGTGGCATATTATTTATTACATAAATAAATATTAATGAAATAATGAAGCGAAGGTTTCGCGAACAACAAACAGTCGTCAAAGCTCAAACCCTATCAATAAGATATCTCTCTTCGAACCCTAAGTACCAAATTAGTATTCCTCGATGTTATTCTAGCTGATGATTCAGGTCCATCCGTATGTGTTCATGGCGTTGGATTTCGAATTCATCTGCTGGTTTTGATGATCAGTTATTGCATTAAAGATTCATCCAAAGAAACTGAGCGGAGAAGTCCAAGTTATTGTTACTATCCATGGAGAATTCTGCGACTTCATCCGCTGATGAAGGTCCCGAGTCGTGGGAGGTAGCTGATTTAGACGCGAGCTTACAAAATTTGATGATATCAAGAAAAACTGGACATAACAACGATGAGGACGACACCGACGGTAACAACCATGATAAACAAGCTTGGGTTCCCGGAATTCGGGTATTGGTACGAAGAGGGAGGGCTCGGCATCTGGCATATTGGAAGAATTGATTAACACTGTTGATCAATTTCTGAGGGAAGCCATACAGAATCCTCGGGAGCGTGTCTCTGGTAATTTGGAAATGTTTGTTACTTGGTGCTTGGGATAGTGTACTGCAGTGAATGGAGTGACTGCTTTTGTTTTCTAAATTAAATGTATTTACTGGGGCTTAATAGGAAACAAGTGATTTGATGTTAACATGGTGATTCCTTTTTCCTTTCAGTTTTACGTATGGAGCAGGATATCGAGAGGTTTATTCGTGATGCTAGTAGGGATTACATGGAGTTCCAACAATTGCCAACTTCGTACTTGCGTTTAGCTGCACATCGTTTGGCCCAGCACTATTCCTTGCAGTCCATGGTCTTAATGGATGCTAATGTTCCTGATGGATCTGGATCCAGAATCATTCTTCAGAAGACACCTAATATGCGTCCTCCTTTGGTTCGTCTTGCTGACATCCCTGTGAGTTTACCTTCTCAAGAGAGTGGTTCGATCAAGGTTGCAATCAAGCAGAGGCCGCAAAAGGGTCCATTGAGTAATAACAATTCAGATTTTAACAATGTAAAATCAAATAGTTCTAAAAGTGTTGAAGAGAGGAAAGAGGAGTATAATAGGGCTAGAGCTAGGATATTTAGTTCCAATAGTTCTGGGGGTACTTCTGGTGGAAAGTCAGAGAACACTCTCAACGCGCAAATAGCCTCGACCATGGTTCAAGGGGAGAAGATAGAATCTTCACGGGAAGTGGAGTGGTTCTGATGCGGTGATTGGTAGAAGTTTCTCTGACTCTTCCGTAACTAGCGGTAGATCAACTAGATCAAGGCCAGAAAAGGAGCCAATTGGAAGGCCAAAAAATAATAATAAAGTTGCAATATTTCGGGATCGCGAAGTTGAGCTTAAGGACCCAGACTATGATAGGAGCTACGACAGGTATTTTTATTGATATTTGCCGTTCTATTTGCTGCCTACTGCTATCACTTCAGCATGCTCATCATTGTCATGCGTAAAGTTGCTCTTTGTTTCCCATTTGCTTGAATTTATTGCTGATCTATGCATTTTTATTTAAGCCTGTGATTTTGTTGCCTTTTTATTTTTCGATTTCCATGGTTACTCTGTTCTTCTCTTTTGATGTCATTAGATAGCATGCTTAGCTGATTAAAACAAGCTGCTTGTGATTGATTTAGCATCTCCGAATCAATATATTGGAAAATGATTTTGTCACCCAAGAGTTGCAACAATGCATGGAACTAATATTGAAATTCCTTTGTTCAGATACATGCAGAGATTCGACCCAGGATTTGGATCAAGCGTTGGCCCGTATGCTGTTCAACCATGTATGCCCTGCAATAAACTACAACACTGAATTCCCACAGCTTGGTTCGGGTCACAGATCCCCAGTTTCTACAGAGCATCACTCACCCATTCCCCAGCACCTTGCTGGGCATTGGGTGGCTCCCTCTGCCCATGCTGGCATGGGATATACTCCAGCTGAGGCCATGTATTCTCCCTTCAGTATGGGCCATGTCAGTGCACGTTCTAGCTCTGGTCTCTACTTACCTTCTGCTCCGTACACTAGCCAGCGACCTGGTATACCATATGTCCATCATCTCGATCAAGTTCATCAGTCCTTTCACAGGTATGTTTTGAAGATGCCACATCATTGATATAGTTGAAAGTTTCAGCATTTTCGTTTATGTTTTCTTATCTACCTTTTCCAGTGCTTTTTTTTTTATTCCTGTTTCAGTCTCATCTGAGACAATCTGATGCAAGTTTTGGATTAGCCCGGCCCCGTTGAGGGCATGGGCAGTGCCTACACCCTGGCAGAACATGTTACGGGCTCGGGGTTTCTATTTGGCTTCTAGGGGAGCATATTTTTGCCCTAACGGGCCAGGATGTAGGCATATAAAAAAACTGGGAGATGGTGAATGGTGGATTCTTGCGCACACGCTCCATAGATGCTCTGTCCGTTTATCCAATCTCAGTTGATTCTCGCTTCATAATGTTCGATGAAGCTTTGTTAGTAGTGGCATTGCCAAGGTATTGAATGAGCTCCCTAGAGCTCTTTCGTTCAGGATTCCATATCATGCTGGTGATGATGATATGGAATGACTAAGATGTTGAATATCAACATGGAATATGAGAATCAGAGTTTGAACCGGTGTTTCTGTTTCGGCACAGGTACATTGTCCTATTTATGCAAATGCATCCGTCCTTTTTCGTAAGTTTGTTTGAATTTTAACCTGGGATTTTATTGGTTTGATGATCTTTTATTCTGTTTAGGCAAACGCAAACAGCTCCTTCAAGAATTGGCTCTGTCATTTTTGTGGATCTTTCCATGCCGTCGTCGGTACTCTCTGGCTCTCTGTTGTAACTCTTGTTTTTCCATCGAAATTGTTTCAATATTGAACTCTGTTATGTGTTTTTATGAACAGTTTAATAAGTTCTATCTGTCTTCGTTTTCCCTTGCTATAAATTAGTAAAATGATTGAAATGCTTGTAATCTTATCGAATTTAATCTACAAAAACTGGGTAAAAGTGCATTTAGTTTTTTTCTTCTTTCATCAAGTGCTCTTAGCGTATCATCGAGATATCGCGCATAAGTACGAGATTTATTCTCCACGCATACATATTTAAATGGTCATTAACTTTACGACAATAAAAACAAATTAAAAAATAATAATACCACGGGTGAGAACTGAGAGAAAACATGTATGTTATAGTTGAAAAAAAAATCAATTTCGATTTTTTACATAATTATAGCAATATTAAGTAAGACGTCGACATAAGTAGTTAAGAATGCACTAATATAATTAGATTCATAGTATGTTTCTGAGAGGGCCGAATAATAATATGGGCACTTCGAAGGACTGGGCCCCACGTTCCTATATAAAGCCCAAGTAACAGTTGCTCACAGACCCCGGAAAATTGAACAATTTAAAAGATATTCGAAAGTATTTGACAACGTCTCCTCTGTCTGCGGCTCTCTTGTTATTTTTTCTTTCTTCGATTATTTCTTCGTCAGCAGTTTTCCTCCTCGTCGATCCAATTTCGATCGCTGAATGCAGGTTGGATTGTGGAATTTTAGTAGTTTCGCGTGATTGAATTGTGGTGTCGTGTGCTGAAACTTTTTTTGTGTTTGGTGATCTGTGTGTAAACCCTATTCTGGGTGGGTTCTACTGGGATTAGGGTTTTTGAATGTTCGTTGTAGATTTATAGTGTATCTCGATGCTTCTCTCTTAAATGGTATGTTGTTGGGTGATTTGTTGTGAAGTCCTGTTGGATCCACTTCAACTCTACTTAGGATTTCGATGTTTTTCTTTTTCGAAGTTATGCTCCCGATCGTCTGTATTATATTCACGGGTTTTGTTTGTCAAAGGTTAACTTTGGTTGTGCCTGTGATAAATTCAGTGCAACTTTGTATTATATATCTGGACGTTGAAATCATGTAAGTTTTAGCATACGGTCGAACTTCTTTTACTGAATTTAATTAAGTTGTTTGCTTACTTATATCGAAAATGAAATGTTTGTATGCATCAGTTATATCAACATGTATAGTTTCTAATTCTATACTCGTTGATGTTGATGTAAGTTTCCAAAGAAATTTACCTTGTTGGATAGTTCAATTTTCAGATGGAACTCTAATAGACGCAGTTTTATATCTCAGGCGTTTCTTGCATTTATAGTGTCGCTTGTTTATTTATACAAATCTCTCGCCTTGAGTTATAATTTGTCATTTGATTTGCTGCTTTTTCTGCTTTCTAATGCATGTCCTGATAATCAGGTTACTTTCCATTTCCAGCAGCTTCTAGTTCCATTAATGGACGGAACTTCAACTTCGAGATTTGAGTTAGGATCAGTCAGTCCTGGCTCTGGTTTTAGGAAAACTACCAAAAATGGTCCAAGGGATACTTGGTCCCTAATTTAGGAAGGTCTTCAAGTTTCAAAGAGAGTGCCGAGATGAAGCTTCATTTCTGTAAAAAGTAATCCCAGGAGAATTGTTTCGTTATCTGGAGAAGTACCTTCGTTATCCCAGATGTCGAATCCGATCTTCACTGGTGGTTTGAAAACGGACGGACTAGTGAAATGAAGAGGGTGATGAGTTTTTCGATCAGCAGCGTGTGGAAGACAATTCTTTTGGGGTTTCTCACTCCAAGAATTCACCTCGGTGCCTATTGAAGAATTGAGAGGACTCAAAGCGAGTGTTTCAGAGAGCTGTGTTAAAGCTACGTAAGTGTGTATCCTATCTTTTTCAGCATTCATTACAAGATATTCTTAGCGCTCTATTTATTTGGCACATCCTAGTTCACGGTTGCTGTCTTGTTTAACTCTTGTTCGTCTTTTGTTTTATAATTGGTTAACATCCACACTAGATTATCAAACTTCGTTTCTGACTGTAGCATTAGACTGAAACTTATTCTTTTGATCAGTGTCAGATCAGAAAAGTTGGATGAACATTTAAGTATGCTGAACAGATTCTTCGAGGGTTTTCACTCAAAGAAGCAGCGTAGCGGGTTACTGACACGTGAAAGATCTAGCGGTTCAACTCTGAAGACTGGATCTCTGATACAACGAAATCCATCAGAACCAGGAATTCCAAAACGTGATGACCGGCCTAAAAAAGGCGATCTTAATAAACGTTGCGAACATCAGCGGATTCTAAGGTTAGTGGATACTGTTCATTTCTGGTGTTCTCTCCAATTTTTGTTGATCCTAATATTCTCATTTCTACCTAAGTGATAAGTGAATTGGTTTAAAAGTGGTCTAGGTCTATGTGCCAGGCATTACCCCATATCTCACTTTAGGGGATGCTCTTTGTTCTGTTGTTTCAAATGTTGGAGATAGGGGACTGGTAACTTACGAAGTAGATTGGGCCGGGAATGGTGGGCTTTAAGAAAAATTGCTACTAACCCTTAGAAAAACTATAGTAGAAACCCCCAACAAACCCTACTTTACAGATTACTCCCTTTCATCCACTCTTCTCCTCCACTACATATCTCGCCGGACATAATGATATCGCGACTGCTGGATCCTGGTCCATCTTGCTGCCCGCGGCAAGATTTGTGTTGAATAGGAAACATTTAGCTATGTAAGTGCTTAAACTTTAAGTTCGAATTAGAAAAGATAATTATCCGCCGCAGCTCGCTAGGCGCTAGGCATTGGAACGAATGCCACCTACCGCCGAGCACCTTCTGCAGCATTGATTCCAACCTGTTTATTGGTTACTCTAGATCCTATTACCATAATAGTATTGTAATTGTGTTAGTTAATCCGTCAGTAAGGGCGTCAAGAATTTGGTGATTTTTGTACTGGATTTGCTAGGCAAACTTGCATGAATGACTATTATTGGAGTCTTCTATTTTTGCAGTTTAAGAGTTTGTTTAGTTGATTTTTCGCCCAAATGTGAATGATTTCTCCATGAGAGCAACATAATAGTTTATACATAGTATGTTAATGTAGACGAACGACAGAAAAGAAAGTTTCAAGTATTCTTTTATTTCATTCTATTATCTGAATGATGTCACAAGCCCGTCTTCTCTTTCAGTCGGACTGCAGGAATATTGGAGTAATACGTCAGCCTTTGATGGTGGCCAAAGAAAACGACATGCTTAATGATATTATTGAAGTTTCTGAAATGGAGGAAAAAATACGAAAATTACCTTCCGGTGGAGACGGGTGGTACAAAAAAATGAGAGGAAGCGATCTGTGGGTGCCGTAATTTCAAGATCTGTAGATAATGAAGCGACAATAAAACGAAACATGCCTCCCGAGCAAACAATAGACAGTAGTCTCCAGTCTGGTGAATCCACACCAATTTTCAGGTCAGGAAGTTTCTAATTAGCTTAATGTTCTTTTTCCTGCATATGACGCTTCTTAATCATCTGAAAAGCTTAATCCCATCTCTTACTGAAAATTAGTTATGCATGTGAAAGTAAAAGTAGCTATATAGTAGTCTCATCTCATCGTTAAGGTTCAATATATTGAATTGGTCCGTGACTTAGGTTGTACTCGAAAGAGCTGATGTGGGAATTTGTGAAGAAGTGGATGTGAAAATGTGCACAGACCTGTCAAGGCTCGTTAGATTTGGTTATATTTAGTTCATAAGCGGATAAATCAGGCAAAAAAGGCTTGTTAAATTTGAGAGTTTCATTAAAAAACCATATGGTATCAGGTGGTGTGACCTCTTTAAATAGGCATCTGAGGCAGATCTGTGTTTCCTTGCAAATATATATCATTCTTTAGACAGTTGAGATGATTTTGCAGGCTCTAAAATTGTCAGTTTATGCCAATGTACAAGAGGCTTGATCTTTGTAAATTATCTTTTGTGTTGCTAGCTGAATGGGATGACAACTTGAAGCACATCATTGTGGCTATGAACACCGGCTAATGTATCTGTTTTTATTGGAAACCTGACAGATCCAGCGCTTCTGGTGGCAGTAATAAGTCGATCTGTGTTTTCTACTGTAGCTTCGGCAGCTCACCCAACCTTAAAAATGGATAAAGAGAGATCATTGCTCACAAGGGATGCTCCTGCTGGACCAATTAAAGAGCGAGAATTAGGGATAAGGTATGTTTCCCACATTTGCCTGCAACTTAGATGTTACTGTTCTACCTGCTTTGCTGATAACCTCTATATTTTCAGTATCCTCTTTTATGTATACCCAGAATCACCTTATCTTCGTCTATTTCGTGTCATCCACAATCTATTTATGGACCCTTGATAAAAAAATTCTCCTTATATATTTTTAGGTTGAACAATCGAGATGAGTACCATGGCATCTTCCCTGGTCCAATTGTGAAAGCAAGGCTTCAAGGACACCACGAAGTGGCTCGATGGCTGCAGCCAACTCTCCTGCTAATATTCTTCGAGTAGTGGGAACTTTGGAGAGCTGGGAACAGCCCCAAGGTACAGACAAGATGTCTTCTATAGGAGGCATCAGTAATCAAAGCGTCCGGTGTCAGTAGGATCAACTGCTCACCCGGTAACTCAATGGGTTGGTCAGAGACCACAGAAACTATCTCGGACAAAGAGGACTAATCTTGTCCCGGTATCAAATAACGATGAAATGCAAATGCAAGGTAAAGTATAAACCCATTCAGATTGTAGTCTTCGAATAATTGTCAGTAGACTCAGTGCTTCTTTCCCTAATAGTGCAATCCCTGAAAATCAAAATCACATAATTAAAGCCGAAAATTTTCCAGGTAGTTTTTTTGAAAGTGAAGAACCTGTTGCTGCAGAAACAGAAACGAGAAATCATCGAGCATCAGAGATGGAGAGAAAGACTAGTTTGTGGCAGCGGTTTTGGTCTTTCAGTCCCGATGAAAAAGAAAAAGACTATGATAAAGGAAGGAAGTGATGATGTTGTGCAAGAAAAGGGCGTAATGCAAGGGCTTCTCCATTTTATAGGGTCAATGGTTCACCAACAACATTTCAATGGACAATGCGAGGTCAAACAAACCACCTCGAAATGTTAAGTTCACTTCCGCGAAGAATGGGAGGTACCAGACTAGATGATAGTTCTTGCAGTTGTAGTTGATCTCTGATTTTTTAACTTCTGTTTTTTCTTGACCAAATCCTCTTCCATTTTTGCAGCAAATCTGGCCGTTCTTTGAAGAAGATAACGGATACGAAAAGTTTCTCTCGTAATGGTCAAGTGGTAAATGAATGTTCTTCCGATCGTAGTGGTAATCATCGAATGCTTCATGAACATATCTTTTTCCTTTTCTGTTTCCTGCTTGTAACCGATATCAATGCTAGAGCACTGGGATTTGGGAGTGCGATGTTTTGTATGGTAAAAAATTGCCACTTCAGTTAATGCCGTGCCTGTGCACTATTTGCTAGTCTTTGATCCCTTCTCTTTGGAAGAATTTATTAGCGTTGCTCTGTGGTATTATGTTGAATTGCATGGAGTTTTTGCAATCAATCTTATGCGATTTTCCCGATCTTTTACGAATATGTACTTTCTAGTTTCATTCTCAACTTTGACATAGCTAGGATGAGGAATTACAAGAAGTGTGGGTTTTATAAGTTTTTGACAACATTGATACATTTTTTAGGGGTAACATATGATGACCATGAAGAGCTGTTGACAGCTGCAAATCTTGCTTGCAGTTCCGCTGGTAGGCATTGAGACAATATTGAACTTTCTAACGTTTCTTTCGGGATCACTTACTCTTTTCTTTACTTCATTCAGTTAATGCATGTTCAAGTGCATTTTGGAAGACAGTTGAACCCTTATTTGCTTTCATTGGCCCAGAAGAAAAATCATTTGTATCACAGCAGGTAATTATACGATTATCTAACAGTTGCGGATCTTTTGTCCAACTTCTATGCTGGTGCTCTGAAATTATTTTGTTGTTTATCAGATGAAGATGGCTGAAGAAACATACAGGGGTTTGTCTCAGAATCATAGGAATGATAATACTCTATCAGAGCATTTGGTTAGTTGCTTGAACTTCTTTTGTCTCTTTTAAATAGACGGTTTGATGAAACTCTATTCATCGGCGTACTCCTTGTTTCTAATCTTACTATTGTCCCTGGTTTTGTTCGATCACTTCAGGATGACTATGGCCATGAAGAAATTACGGCTTCTGATGTTCTTTTTAGCAACAAAAAGAGATGCACCAAAATTGAAAATGAATTGAAATTATCATTGGATGGAGCCTTGAAGAATCCTTCTCTGTATGGGTCCTCAGATACAGAAGTAAGATTGGATGTAGCTTCTCCGCTTTATCAAAGGGTGCTGTCGGCTCTCATTCTGGAAGAGGAAATCGAAGAATTGGAAGAAACTGGATTTGGCAGATCAAGAGTTTCAATAAATGAATCATGTGTTTCTAATGATTCTGGAAGTAAACACGTTCATGATATTCATATTCAGAAAGACAGTTCTCCACATGTTATACGTCCTTGTAATGGATATAAAAAAATCGACCGAGCGCTGCTGCCCAACATTGTTTATGTAATGGAGATCTGTTGCATATAAATGCGTCTCTTGCTGTTCCCGAGGTGACCAGATGTGTCTCGAAGAAAAGCTTATGCTAGAACTGCAAAGCGTTGGTCTTTACTTGGAAGCCATGGTATGTTCCTGTGTGAAATAAAATAAGATAATTTGAAGGCTTTCTATTGAAGGATTGTCCTATTCCTTCGTGGAAAGTAATTTATTTCTAACTTTTGTGGGGTTATGAGGAATGGCCATAAGCCAGAATTCTTCGTTACTCCCCTCGGGCGTCCTGTTCTTATAACGATTAACTTAGTTGTCGGTCTTCTGACAGCCTGCCTTGGAAGATAGAGAAGATGAGTTAGGCGAAGAAATGGCTCAGCTGGAGAGCGAACTTCATGGACAGGTTAATTTTATTTTGATTCCAGTTATTTATTATAGTAGTTTCACTTAAGGTGCGTGCTTTCCAGGTCTTTTGTATGGTTGCTTTCTCCCATGCTACCCTAACATCTTTTTTTGCTCTCGTGCTCTTGGATGTCCTTAAATATTCTGCCACGATATCTATTCATCACTTGTGACACTCAAATTGCATTTCCATGGTCAATTTTTCAGCTGGAAAGTAAAAAGGACGAGCTTGGATAAAATACAGAAGGCTATTCAAGAAGGATCAGACAGTGAGAGGTTAACATCCCCTAACTGGAATTTTGGTGCTACCGCTGCTTCGTTTGTTAATGAGAAATTATTTTAGTCAAATCATGTTATGACTGGTGCTGTTTATGCTGCAGGAACCTTGAGCAAGTTGCAATGGACAACCTTGTTGAGTCGGCGTACAAGAAGTTATTGGTTAGCATGTCTTTATGCTATTTTCCCCACTGCTTGGTGTCCATAGCCATTTGCATATAGCAATATCAATACCTTTCACGTTATTGTCCGTCGCACATAATGAACCATGACTCTTATCCAGTTGTTTAGTTTTTCAATTTCAATTGTTCCCCACCACAGTTAAAACTATTATCCAAATCAGCAAGAGATGAGATCCATCTTATGATTTGCAGGCAACTAAAGCAAGCTATGCTTCAGAACATGGCATTCCTAAAGTGTCAAAACAAGTCGCTTTATCTTTTGCCAAAAGGACACTCGTTAGATGCCAGAAATATGAAGAAACAAGAGTTAGTTGTTTCTCGGAACCTACTCTAAGGGAGATCGTTTACGCTTCACCTCCTCAATTCTCTGAGACGGAGCTGCTTTCAAGCACTAGCCTTGCAGTTGGTAAGTACTTGCAAACCACAGTTTAACAAGAAGAGCTTGTACACAATTAAACATATTTTTCTGTGTTTTAAGCAGATGGGTCCAAGACATCTGATGATGTTGCTAGAAACGGTCCCCAATATAACAGGAGTAAGAAAAAGGAAGTGTTTCTTGATGATGTCAGTGGTGGTTTTAGAGCATTGGTCTCCTCAGGTGAGGTAAAGGGGAAGAGAAGTGAGAGAGGCAGAAATTCGATTCCCAAGTCTGGTCGGGATTCTGATCCTAAACCGAAACAGGAAACAGCTCAGCTTGGAACTAACGTCTCAAATCCTCCTGCCAGTGAATTAGCCGGTAATAATGCCACCAAGAGAATGGATGTTAGATTGTCGTCATCACGTAATAACGGTGCCTCTGCTGCTACTGAATCTGTGGATTTTGACTTTGGTATAGATGATTTAGGATTAGATGGGACGGGCGATTTGAATTCCTTGCTCAATTTTGACGTTGAAGGGTTGCAAGACCATGATTCCGTTGGCCTTGAGATTCCTATGGATGATATTTCGGAACTGAATATGTTTTGCTAGGTAGGTAGGTGACAACGATACCTCTGTACAGTTTTTTGCATTTTTATTGCTGAGGTAGGGTGCAGCCTTCTACAAATATTGCCTAATTGGCTTCTATAATTATCAGGTTTTATGCCCTTCTAATTATTTCAGTTGTCAAAAGGTGTAGGAATTAGGGTTATGGTTACTGTTGAGGTTTAGGTATTAAGGTTTAGAGTGAAACTAAAAAGCTCAAAAAATTTCCTAAAACCCACCGAATCTAAAATAAATCTAATGGATTTTATATTCTCTCTCGTATAGTTAACACACGGATGCTTTTGACAGCATAACATGAGTTTTATATTTAATAATTACATTTAAAATATTTTTATTTGTTTTATAATTAAAGCACTCTTATAACAAATAAAAATAAATAAAAGTATATACAAAATAATTAGAAAGTTTTTTTGAAATTATAAATATAATGGCAATATTTGACTTATTTATTTAGATCCATAATATAATATTAAATATTATTATTTTTTGAAGTTATAAAAAGGGATTTTTAACACATAAATACCCATTTGAAAAAAAAATTTGTAAATCAGTACCCTGTCGGCTTTTTTTTATATATAGGTACAGAATAAATTTTTTGCAGATAGGTACCCGATCCGCAGTAGGTACGCCATACAACCATTTATGTACCATATATCAACGTATTTGGTACATCAATACAGGTAGAATTGGTTACCCGCTACAGCTTGCCGCAAGGTACCGTATGTAACGTATATAGGTACCATATACAGGTACCATATAGTGCGTAACGCGGTACGCAATACACATATGAAAAGGTACGTTAACACCAGAAAATGGTACGCCCAATCGAACGGATACTTAACTAAAAAATTTCTGACATGGGAACCTATGTGTAAAAATTTTATTCAATTAGGTATTTTTCTATAGATTACACTAAATATTATAGGCAGTATTGGAATGTCGTAAAAATGGACTTTGAAAAAGTTTTCGGCGATATGATCTTTTAGTTAATTTATCTTTGGGGTTTTACATATAAATACCTATTGGAAAAAACTTGTAATTTAGTACCAATCAGGATTTTTTTATATGTAGGTACCTAACAGAATAAATTTTTTGCACTAGGTACCCGGTCCCCGAAAGTAACCATACACCACATTTGGGTACCCTATATCAACACATTTGGGTACCCTAAATAACAAAAAATGGTACGACGTATGCTATTTTTAAGTACGCCTATGTAACACACAGTATTCTCATAGGTACGACGTATGCTATATTTAGGTACCCTATATCAACACATTTGGGTACCCTATATACAGAAAATGGTACGACGTATGCTATAAACTGGTAAAATTAAATAGGGGTATCTATTGTAAATTTTCTGACATGGGTAGTTATGCGTAAAAATTTTATCCTATTGGTATTTTTCTATACATTCACCTTTATCTTTTAGTTAATTTTATAATTTATTTATTGCTATCAATTATCATCGGTTCTTCGAAAAAGTTTTGCGACAAACAACTTGGCAACTTGCAATAAAATTGACTTTTGTGTCCAATTAAATTGATCGATAACAAGTAGAAGAAATCAACATGAATCTGTACTGTAGTTCCTTCGCTGTCGAATCAAATATCATAACAGAACAAGGTCGTTCGTTCTTAACTAAAGCTAAGCAGCTCTTGCAGGAATATCCAAAGTCCGAGGTCTATCGTCTGGATCTATGTAAAAGCCCTCCGTGCGAAAGATCTCGGCACTGTAACGGTCAGAACTCCGTCGGCGTACTCCGCCGAGATTCCATCAACTTCAACTTGTAAGGGCAGTCGAAATTTCCTATTGAATGTCCTATGCTGTTCAACCGTCGGAGAAGACGACTCTGTTCTTATGATTAGGTACCTCGAATCCTCAATCTCAACTCTTATCTCTTCTTTCCTCAATCCTAAAGTAGAGCCCATATCAAGAAAATGAGCAAAAACCAATTTTTTTGAAGCAGTTACTATATATAATGTATATATCTATAATACCTGGAATCTCAGCTGAATAGATGTGGGATTCAGGGGTTTGAGTCCAGTGGACATAGTTTTTCTTGGGGATGTAATAACGATGAGGGAATGGATGAGCATGAGCAAATGCTAATGTGTAATAGTTGAAAGGTGAAGGATTAACTGATGGAACCTCCATGGATTTTTTCTATTTAGAGGTGAAGAAATGCTTACCACGAACACTGAACTTGGTGAAAAGGAAGCATTGATAGATAACTGTATTTATAGCGGTGCTTGTGGTTTCCAATGTATATTATGAAGAAAAATTGGATCTTATAATTAGTGCTCGACCTCACCTCCCATCAGGGAAATCGTGAAATACAATAATTGATATTTTAGTTTATAGCTTGTCGAAGATTCTCGCAAGTTGGGGTGTCTCTGTCTACCATACCAAGTTGTCAATTTGCTTAAGATTCTTGTCTTTTGTCCCAACCAATTGGGAAGAATAATTACGTAGAAACCCCATCCATTGTGACTTATTTCTGTAATTAAATGCCATCTTCTTCAACCCCATATACCAGTTTCTTTTATTTTTCAATCTTCGTTGTTTAGGAGCCACTCTCTTTATTGTTGCCAAGATTCAGTAGTTTTCCACAACTAACACAATAGATTAGTACATATAGCATTAATCAAACTTCAGTATCTCTCTCGAATTTACATCAGAAATACACTGGCAATTATACAATAAGAGAAATGCTTTCCAAAACCACCTCCAATATTCTTCCTAGTCAACTTATTGTCGCTTTTTCTTAATGCTCTCTCATGCCTGTGAGCTACTGCCTTGCTTAGCGGCTTCTGCTAACTGTCATGAACGATTCTCCGCAACCACACTGACCAGCAGAATTGGGATTGATGAATATAAACTCAGATCTGCCATGGCACCATATCAGATGTAAGAATGTTAGAAAAACCAACAGTGTCAGGAAATCCAATAAAAGGGCTGGTTTTTCTCCGTCTGTTGGGATCCAATGGAACCAAGAAACAGTTCAAACAACCAGAGAATAGCAAAAAATTTCACTTCTTTAAATGTCCTTCCAAAAGAAAGCATAAATGAATCATTTACCATTACTCAAGAACTGAAAAGATGCTTTGCACACAAATGATTAGCAATTCAATTTGAAATCTATATACCTCAGCTTGTCATCAACTAAATCCATCTTGGTCCCTATGACGTGCATCAAAGCCTTGGGATCGACCAATATCTTCACGCCTTTGTCCTCCACAACTCATCAAACTTTCCCTTTGAAAGAACATGTGTATAACTTGTACTATGAAAAACAGAGTTAATCGATTACATACTAAGCCTATTATTTATACAGACTAATCTATCTATGACTAAAATTATATATATCTATGACTAAAATAATACACATCATATCAACAATTAAATGAATCGTATCTTCATGAAAGTTCAAATGCAAGTCATATCTTTTCCATATTTTCCTTCGTGACTTTGCAATTATCATCACTTTCTTGATTTAATATGTCCCCGCAAGATGAACGGTATACATCGATAACGGACATCTCGGACAGAAAATGCTGTAGAACTGGTCCTGTTAACGATTTGGTGAACGCATCTGCAACCTGAAGATTGGAGCGAATAGGAAGCAACTTAATTGATCCATGACTAAAATGATGTCGGATGAAATGGCAGTCAATGTGTTTGTTGCGCTCATGAAACATGGGATTTGAGGCGAGTCGGACGACAGATTGGTTATCACAATAGATACTTGGAGTAGGCAGACCATTGATGCCTAATTCACGAAGAAGATGAGACAACCATAATACTTCACTGGTTAGGGAAGTATGCGAACTTCGGAGGGAATGAATGTTGGTCTGTATATCTTAACAAGAAAGTAACCTCATTCATCACAAGCCATCTGAGTAAGAACTAATTATAACCTGCCTTTTTCAAACATAAAAAAATAGCTCTATAAGAGATGCTCGTAACAATTTGTTTTCTTGGTAATCATTCACGGACACTTACTTGTATATGAGCTTTTATTAACACAACACGGAGGACTAATAAATTATACAGACCCTGATAGAATTAATTCTTTGTCATGGCCATAGCTCAACAAGAATGTCATTACCAAGGTCGTCTTGTTCCTCCTTTATCTGCTTCACCCCGTCGACAAAGGATTTGTTACAGCTTCGAACGTGTATCATACGAAGGGTATCTATATCTCCGATACCTAACGGAAATTCCTTAAGATCATTCCTCAAGGCGAAGCATCTCAAGAGCGGGAAGGTTACTAGCCTCTGCTCTCCAAGCCACAAAACCTAAACGAAAAAGTTTTAGGCACTTCAATTTCCGAAATTGCCCTTCGACCATGCACCACTCTTCCCCGACAAAGGCTTTTGACGTATATCTTAAGCACTTGGAGGTTCGGCAGCGAACCGACCACGTTCATGTCATCCCAGCAGAGTTCACAACCGGACAAACCAATTCCTTCAGCGAGTTTGGGAAGTCGATGTTTTCCATGCGCAAAGTGCAAAAAAAGAAAATATAGTTTCAAGGATTGAAGCTTATGCAGAAGAGCAAGATTTTTTAGGCAGTAGCTGCTTAGTTCCTCATCACCTTCGACACGATAGTTAGCCTCCAACTTGACCAGATTTGGGATCCTTCTTACGACTTCCTCCGTCCACTTGAAGTTTAAAACCGTACGAAGTGTTTGTAGATTGTCCAATACGATGAACTCGTCCTTTGGATCGGGCAACACGCCAACGCCAAATTCCACTTTCCTAAGTTGTGGCATCTCCCATATTCTCGATAATAGCACTGTTTCCCCATACTCAACTCTTTCGCGCAAGACCATTAGATTCCAGAGGATAGAGATGGGGGACGGAGCTGCGTATTCTAACTCGTCACTGTAAACGTGGATTGAAAGCCACGTCAACTTCGTCGTGTGTGGGATTTCTACGATCTGGTCGAACACCTTGTTTATCAACCTAACGAATCTTGATTTGATAAGCCATTGATACTTTGTGCTGCAATCATCGCACATCATGAGATTCATGACAGCCGTTGCTGTTGTCGAGCAATTGAGGAGGACTTCGCTGACGCAAATACTCTCCGTCTTCATCCTCGTTCCATCATGGCATACGAAGCATGAACCAATGGGGAAACTCTCGTCAATTGTTAACATCTGCATATTCCAAATGCTGAAAATGTTC
The DNA here is from genome assembly GCA_027422505.1 of Craterostigma plantagineum. Classification (NCBI taxonomy): domain Eukaryota; kingdom Viridiplantae; phylum Streptophyta; class Magnoliopsida; order Lamiales; family Linderniaceae; genus Craterostigma; species Craterostigma plantagineum. Next base: position 41,809 of record JAPQWV010001921.1, on the reverse strand, counting down.
TCTTTAATAGATTCCTTGACGCACAGTTGCCTCAGAATATCGTGAACGCCGCAACATTTGATTTCCCCCATCCTACCCAGTTTTCGAACGAAGATCATATTTCTGCCGATTAGATCTTCCAAATATTCCATGGCAACTTCTTCCAATGTGTTGTTATGATTTCTGGTAGATGGCCGCACAATTCCCTCGGCAATCCAATACTCGACAAGCTTAGACACACTGATATCGTAGTCTTCGGGAATCTCTTTCAATAGAAGGAAGCATGCCTTGAGATGAATGGGTAGGTGACTGTAGCTGAGGTACAATATCCCCAAGCAGCTTTCCTCAATCTCCAAATGATAGAATGAGTTCACATCGTCTGCAACGGATTCCCAATATTCGCGGGTCATATTATTAGGGTTCGAAAGGAGTCCTCCAACCACGACGAGCGTGAGGGGAAGCCCTTTGCAGTTTTTCGCGATCTTCTTTCCAATCTCCTCCAATTCGCTCGTCGGCCTTCCCCCAATTTTGCCAAAGGCTTTTTCGCTGAACAGTTTCCAACTGCTCTCCTCATCTAGTAAATCCATGGGGTAACTATCACTATGAGCTTTTATACTGTCGGCTACGTTCATCAGCCTCGTCGTCACAATAATTCGACTTTTATTCTCATTATTCGGAAGGAAGGGCCTAAATTCTTCCCAAGCATCAATACCCCAAACATCGTCCATAACAAACAGATACCTTTGACCATATAACTTTTGGTACAAACGAGTTCCTAAATCATCATCATCTCCATCAATACTCCATCTTTTTTGAGACCTAAAAGAATATTCTGCACGTCGTACTCTTGCGATAGAGTGATCCAAATACGAACGCTGAAGTGCTCAACGATTAGTTTATTATCGAAGGTATTGCGAGCGAGGGTCGTCTTGCCTATACCTCCCATTCCTACGATAGGGATGACTTGTAGGCTGCGCTCGTTCCCAGTGAGTCGTTCCATTATCTTTATCACACGATCTTCGAGTCCCACCGCCTTCTCACCGCTCGAATCAGAGGTTGAGTTGCTAAGAATACGTAGTCGTCGTCGATCTGCCCTAATTCCATGGTCTTCCTCACCAAGTTTCTTCAGCTCTTGATTTATCGACTCGATTTTTTCAATGAACAATTGCAGATCTTGATAGAACGACAAGCTCATCTTCTCACCTATCTGGTCGTCGGGGATGTCTTTAGTGCGCAGTCGATCTACGACATACTTATCGAATAGATCTGCTAAATCGTGAACGACTTCACTGATCTGCAGTTTAACCGCCAGCTCACGGAGTAGTTCGTTGGTAGTTGATTGTTTTGAGTGAATTTCGAGAAATTCTTGCAAGAAAGCGAGCTTTTGCTGTAGCGCTTCGACCTGAGACATGTCGGGGATCATCCAACGGCGAGAAGGCAGAAGAACGTTGTCCAAAGAAGTCAAAAGAGAGAGCAGAGACGCATAAGCTGCTACGGCCATGATAACTGTGTATGAAGTGAATGGGTGATGATAGTGGAGCTGTTGTAGTTTGCACAAGAGTCAACAACACAAGTTAGTCTAATCATCACCTAACTCGGCAAACAACTTGCTAATTAATTATAGTGATATATCATGATGCATAGCTCCGAATACGTTTGACTAATCATATATCGCGTTAGCCGAGAATTATGTTTATCTAGTATTACTTGCACACCGTGTGCTATAAAATATAAGTATAGTGTAAGATTTTTAAAAAAGGAGGGTTTAGTAGTGGTAGTTTTGTACAAATTGGCCGGGTTCCCGATATAAGCTTGATTGAGTCCCTTCTTAAAACCAATTGGTGTTTAAGAGGAGTGTCCCATCATCTTATAAACCATTCTAATTTGTTTGAACTAATCGGTGTGGGATTTTCTTTTCCCACTCGTCCTTTTATTAAAAAGACAAATCTATCCCTGACTTTATAAATTTATATTATTTATTGTCTCTATCGATGCCTTCTTCATCACACCAATTTCTCTCTCTTCACCACAATTAAACCACCCTGAGAGCTTTTTTGAGTTTTTTCTTCTCAATAAACCATGTTGTCATAAAACACCAAGAATGATTCCACACTCTCGCGCCCTTCTCCTTGGCCGGACTATTTAGGATTTTCATTTCGTAAGCGAATAATTGGGAATAGTTTTTTAACCACAACGATTGCACTCATGCGGTCGAGCTTGAGCCCAAATCCGAAAGTTGAATGCGATCTAAGTGCTCGACGTAACGGTTTTGAACCGCAGGTTTACGGTTTTTTTTCTAGTTCTTTTTTAGAATTTTCTTTCTTTTATAATAATTTAAATATATAGTAAAAAACTTTGATTTTTTTATATAAAATGTAAAAAAAAAAAAGAAATTTCCACTCCAAGTTAGAATTTATATAATAACCTTCAACATTTGAAAAATAAATTACACCTTAAATATTAAACATATTATGATTAACATTCATTCTTCGATTAGAAAATCTTTGACTGCATTCGTCGTAGGCATTTTAGTTCTAAATATCATGTTTATCACTCAATATTCGTCTACGTTTTCTAAAGTTAATTTTATGATATTTGACAAAATAAAAATTAAATATGGTGAATTAATTATCATTGGATATTATGATAAGAGTAATAAAATTATATATTTAATTATTATTTAAAAGACGGTTAACCGCCGGTTATAACTGCCGTTTTACGGTTAGGAAAATGAAGAACCGTAACCGAACCTTCATAATTTACGGTTCGTTTACGGTTTGAACCGTAACCGTTGACCACGGTTGTTCCGTTCGGTTACGGTTTGGTTACGGTTTTTCAAACCGTCTGAACACCTCTAGTCAGAACTCCCTCCTTGCAAGTCGGGGTGTCTCTGTCTACCATACCAAGTTGTCAATTTGCTTAAGATTCTTGGCTTGTCCCACTGGAAGAAAAATTACGAAGAAACCCCATCCATTGTGACTTATTTCTGTAACTAAATGCTCCCATATACCAGTTTCTATTATTTTTCAATGTTGTAAAACTCGCTAGGCGCTAGTCGGGGGCTCGAGGGGGGCCTACGCCTAGGCGGCTAGGCGGGGCCTAGGCGGAATTAGCCGGTACCCGATTTTTTTTATAAATTTTATTTATATGCTAATATACTAAAATAAAGCTATATCAAATTTATCTATTTAAATAAATAATGTCAATCCTAATAATGTTTTTTGTATTTATAAAAAATTCGCAAAAAAAATTGCTTTTAATTTTTTTGCAAAAAAAAAATACAAAAAAAAATTGTGACCCGCCTAGTCGGCCGCCTAATCGTCCGCCTAGGCCGATTAATAGGTGGAACCGATTAATCGTCCGCCTAGCCGAAAGGCGCCTCGGACAGGGCCGCCTAGCCCGAGTTTTACAACAGTGTTATTTTTACTTATCAATTCTTCGTTGTTAGGAGCCACTTTCTTCTCCAATGTTGCCAGGGTTCATTAATTTTCTACAACCAACACAACAGAGAAGCAATAGAGAAGTACATATAGCATTATCAAACTTCAGTATCTCTCTCGAATTTACATAAGAAATACACTGGCAATTATACAAGAAGAGAAATGATTTCCAAAAGGGCCTTTGTTCTGTCTTGTCTATAGAGGTTAAAAACCACCTTCGAATTTATTCTTCCTAGTCAACTTATTTCCCCTTTTTCTTAATGCTCTCTCATGTCTGTGAGCTGCTACTGCCTTGCTTAGCGGCTTCTGACCTGCTAACTGTCATGAACGATTCTCCACAACCACACTGACCAGCAGAATTGGGATTGATGAATATAAACTCAGATCTGCCATGGCACCATATCAGATGTAAGAATGTTACAAAAACCAACAGTGTCAGAAAATTCAATAAAAGGGCTTGTTTTTCTCCGTCTGTTGGGATCCAATGGAACCAAGAAACAGTTCAAACAACCAGAATAGCAAAAAAATATCACTTCTTTAAATGACCTTCCAAAAGAAAGCATATGAATGAATCATTTATCATTAGTCAAGAACTGAAAAGATGCTTTACACACAAATGATTAGCAATCCAATTTGAAATCTGTATACCTCAGCTTGTCATCAACGAAATCCATCTTGGTCCCTATGACGTGCATCAAAGCCTTGGGATCGACCAATATCTTCACGCCTTTGTCCTCCACCAACTCATCAAACTTTCCCTTCTCATCTGAGGCATGGAATTTACCAGTATAAGCTCTTGCCCAAAAATGAACATCCTTAAACAGAAACCAAATTTTTATCGCTTGAGAAGAATTAATTCGGTCTCATCAGTTCAACAAAGGAAAAGTTCAAAACTTCGGAAGAATCGAGCTACCCAATCACACAACTACAACATACTTATCAAACAAGTGAGCGCTCATTCAGATGAGAAAACAAAGTTCCAAACGGATATATACCAATCCCAATAAACTCGCTTCAATTCTAGCCTCCTGCGAACACGATTCGGCATAAATCGAGATACCAACAACAGAAAAATAGGGGTAGAACACAAACAAGGAACAGGGTCCAACAGTATTTTGTGAATTTCCACCCACCCGCGTAATTAAGGGTGTACGATAATCCATTGCACCCTCGAGCCTTCACCCCAAGCTTCAGAAACGATCTCTGCCTCTGCTCTAGAAGCTGGCGTATTCTAGCTGCGGCGGCGTCGGTTAACGACAGTACTTGCTTTCGCATCATCTGAACTGAACATCGATCGATCAATTCCGAGGTATGATGTACTACTATTTTGTCTCCTTTTGTTCCATCTCAGGCATCAGCTATGTGGTTGCGTCTTCGTTTTTTCTCATGATTCTGAAGATATGGGCTTTGATCTACGTTTGGGCTTTATATTATAGCCCAACTATTAAAGCCCAATAGGCCCACTTAGTAGTAAAAAACAAGAAAAAGTGCCTTTGTCAATATATATAAGCAAATATAGAAAATAAATAATAAACACGTCGTGACAGAAAATTCAATCCAGGCCCCATTTGGTTTTCAATATATCAATTAATATCTGCATGATTGATATAGCTGCGCACAAGCCACCATATAATAGTAACATGCAACATACAAAACAATAGTCCTTCATTTATTATATGAATATATATGAAGTAATATCATAATTTATATTATTTCAATTTATTACATAACGAAAATTGGTCTGCTTGTCATATCATTCGGCCCTCGAAATTCTTCGATTCATTAACACTCTGCAGCGAACCTTTCGCGTCTCGGTCGGATCTTTTCGACCCGCTCCGAATCAAAGACCCGAAAACCCTGAAAAATCCGACCCTTTTATCGCCTTCTGCACTCTTTGACCCGATTCTCCCGGTGCAAGACACCCTCGGCGAGCTCGGTTCGTAGGGTTGGACGACGGCGGCGGACTTATTCACAGCAGATTCGGATCGGGTCCTCGACAGAAACCGACCCGTTTTTATCGTCTTCTTCCTCTCATTCGCTCTGTCGCCGTCGTTATTGCTCCTCTGCAATTTGGGAGGGCGAGAACCGACGACGATGCTCCGCCTTGCTTTTTGTTCTGACCCATCGCCGTCGCGGCGGCGGATCTGTGCTGAAAGGAGGAGCTGCTGCCGTTGTTCAAGTTTCGGCCGCGGCCGACGAGCTTCAGGGAGGCTTTCCTTTGCATCATTGCGTTGCAGCTGAACCATTCAAGCTCGTTTTCCGCAGGAACGTTGAAGGATTCCGGCGGCAGATCGAGGCCGTCGTCGTCGCTTCTTCCGAGGTTGTCTTGTGATCATATTCTGACTTTGGTTCTGAATAATCCATGGCATGTACACAGAGATGAAGGGAAGAGAGAAAGAGAGAGAGAGAGGTATAAGAGAGAATGGAATGAATTTTCAAAGAAATATGTGAAATGTAGAATAATTGTAGATCGACGATAGTGACGAGGATTCAATGTATGCTATTGTTTTTTCCTTGTAAGGACAAATGAGGTTTCAAATGTACAACTTTGAAAGAGATGGGTTCATATATCTTAAAACGCATATCATTCAATGATCTTTCAAATGGAGACGCACGCTGACGTCATCTCGTATGAGCATGGTGTGCAAGTAGACCGTAAACCATAATTCTTATATATGTGTGTGTATAGAGAGAAATACATAATATCATGCTAATTATGGAACTGAATAATATAAAATTATGGTTCATTTTATTCATTAACAATGCTTATAATATTCTCGGGAAACTTGTCATTAAATGCCCCAAGTCCCCTTACTACGTAGAAAGAAAGAGTTTATATTATATATCATTAAGACTAGCTAGAACAAATATCCATCATTCAAGTTAAACGTATAGATAGCTAAGATATAACTTGAGGTTAATTATTCACAAATAATAATGGAGAAGAAGGACTTGGGTGCCTTGATGCTGCTCACCCTTCCCATCATTTCATGTAAGTACTCGACACACACAAATCGCACCTTTTCTCTAATTATATTTTCTGTAATAAATAAACAAATACATAGGCTCAGTAGACAAGACCATGGCCTTTGAAGCAACAGTTTGTTCAGCGGTTAGCAATCTGTTCGAAGGTTTTGCGAGTTCAAACCTGCCATGAAATGCTTAGTCATATCCATTGGAAATTATTACAGATATAATAAAGATCATCTTTTTTAGTTTGTTACAATGGATCTTTCTGATAACTGCACATGAAAAGATTGTTATGTGTTTGGAAAGCTTCTCCACATCATGATGATGGGCTGTTATTGTTACACCTTAAAGTTGCACAAAATCCCACACATGATCTCTTTACACTTTATCTCATTCGCGGGGAGAATCAAAGAAATGGATAAAACTCAGTCTTCGACTGTTCAAGCTTTTTTACGACCCAGTCTTCAGCTGAAAAAGCAAAAAGATTAAGGATGTAATAAGAGAGAAGAATACTGTGTACATCAAGCAATCTTACAAATCTCACATAGAGCGAATTGACTTCTTTGATTCCTCCTAATTGTACGGTAAAATCTAGTAGAACCCAGCAAATACAGTCTCGATTTGGACGGTAAAAACAGCAGATTGTATCGAGATTTCAGCAGACACTATTGTACAAAGCCCACGCAAAAAAAGAGTAGCCTTTTTATCCATCGACCATCATGTGATGCATCAGCGATACTCTGACGTTATCGCAGTATCTCTTTATCAGCTCGAAGTAGTTCATAGCCTCTTGCGGGCAAAGCCCTTCGACGAAGAAACGAAACATGTGGGAGTGAGTCTCTCGCATGATGTCCAAGGACTGCTTCAGCACTTTCTCTTGCTGTGATTTGTTCAACTCTGTTGCCTCCATTAAAGGCATCAGATCTCTTTCCTCCTCTGCAAAGTGCTGCTTGCAGTTTTCCTGGTTTTGTAATGGAAATCGATAAGCCATTATAGACAATCTTTTTTCAAATCAATCCCATTGTAAGTTAGATTTCGACCTTCAGTTTTCGGAGGCGTGAGGTGAGTCGAGAGAGAGCTTCTTGGTAATCTGGGCTGCCTATGTTCATCACTCCTATGATCTTAATCTCTTCTTTGATTCCATTCATTATGGGGAGATCTCTTCCGTGTTGCTCGTTCGCCCCTTTGCACAATCCTGCAATTACATCAAGTCTGCTCAATCAACCTCATTAACAAGATAATGAATGCACCAGTCAGTCAATGCAAGACAAGATGAATATGTTTGATTATAACATGACTGTCACTGTAATAAGATTTGCAGAAGCAAACTAATAGGTTAGATTACATTATTCGATGAATGAGCAACACAATTGACGACTCAGAAAATGGTAGAGTAGATGAATAAGCCCAGAAACAAGGATGGATGAGTATCCCCTTCACAATGAAGACGATGAATCTTTACCTCGATCGGCGGACTCTAAGATCTGAAAGAGTACGGTCTCCTCCATCTGCGCGTGCTCAACCATCACCTGATAGAGCCACCCATACCTCTTCGCCATCTTCTTCACCTCCATCCTCGGCGTCCCACGCGCCGGCGTAGAGGAAGCCATCTTTCCGCCGCGAGCCTCCATCTCCTCCGCCCACTCCACCATCTTGTCCAGGTGCCACAGTATGCCCTTGTGCTGCATAGCCACGACCCTCACAATCACCGGCGTCTTATCTCCGCCGCTCCAACCCCATATACCGCCACCGCTCCCCTTCGCCGCGTCGGCGGAATCCGCACTCGGCGCAGCGGCGGCCGTGCGGACGGGCGGGTGGGGGAATTTGATGTCCAGGTAAGCGAGGATGTCGTCCACGGACCCCGAGACGACGTCGTTTTGGTAGATGAGGGTTGGGTTTTGGTGGGTCTCCGAGGGGACGAACTCGGCGGCGACGGGCTTATACTGAAGCGCTAGGCGGACGTGGGATGTGGCGAAACTTTCGGCCTGGCCGTAGAGCGTAATCGAAGGAAGCGGCGGCGACGGAGGCGGCTTGATGATGACGTCAGACGGCGCGATCTCCGCCGCTGATTTCTTCTCTGATGTGTCCATACAGTTGCCCATTTACTGGGTTTCGATTTGCGGGTCGAATGAAGTTTATCCAAGGAAGAAAGATTCGATCTTTTTTCACTTGCTTAGAGCACAAGACAAATTGGCTAAAGAAAGCGAAGGTATTTCCTAGCTGAAACGACAATGAGAGAGTGTAAGCATACGTGTATGTATTAGGTTGAAAAAAAGGAAGAGCATGTGAGAGTGAGATATTGCTTGCTTGATAGAGAAGGGAAAAAAAATAGATGAGCAGCGACTTCACACTTGTAAATAAATGAAAAAAAGCTTTATGCCAACTGATGGTCAGAATGAAATAATGATTTATTATTGTCTCCCGCTTTGTATTGTATCGTATATTTACTATTTCCCTTCCCAGTGTGTAGGGTAGGGGGGTATCTTGAAGGAAGATAATATATGCCAGTCAATTGTGAAATAACATCAATAGATAGATCGATCTACGTGTGACGTTGATGGTCCTATGAGAGTCACGTGCCTCTTTTCTTGATTTGGTTAAGGTAATTTAATTATGGGTACATCTAATCAGTGTCTTGTTGGGCCTTAAGAGGCCCAAAACTCTATCAATAAAGGCCCATGAAGGTAAAGGTATATGACTCGACGAAGGAGAGGGAGGAGCATTTGTCTCATGGACTTTGTTTTAATCGTTTGTCTTGTTAGTTAGTAGGCATTTGATTTCTTTCATATGATGGAAAGACAAACTATTCAGACTTACCGATATCATTTTGATCTTGTATACTTACTTTACTTTTTAAGAGAACTGAAAGAAGAGGACATAAGATGAACCATTATGCGATTGTATCGTTGAAAACTTGCTCGGCGCCGGGCAAGTCCACATGGGATACACTTATATAGGACTTAACAAAGCTTGAACCAAGACACATTGGCGACAATGCGAGCATCTATATATGCACCTGATATAATATGCTTGGTCGAGCAAAAAATTAAGATAGCTTTAAAAAGCAGTATGGTTGATTTTAAACAAATTTAGGAAAACTGCCGTCGAAATTTCGTTCTCCATTTAGGAAATCATCATGTAAACCGTTCCGTTTTAATGTTTCCGGGAGGGGGCAAATACCGTTAGTAATTAACCTTTCGTTACGACATTGAGAGAGTGTAAGCATAAGTGTATGTACAGATTGAAAAAAGGAAGAAGAGCATGTGAGATTGAGATATTGCTTGCTTGATAGAGAAGGGAAAACAGATATAGATGAGCAGCGACTTCACATTAGTAAATAAATGAAAAAAAAAGCTTTATGCCATTGATGGTCAGAATGAAATAACGATTTATTATTGTCTGCCGCTTTGTATCGTATTATTTGTTTTCCTTCCCACACAATAAAATATTTTAAAAAATGGTGGTGTAGTGTAGCGTAGGGGCATCTTGAAGGAAGATGATATAATGTCAAATATCAATACATAGATCGATCTACGTGATGTTGATGGTCCAAAGTCCAAACATGGATGAGAGCATGGTTCGCCAGAACCCCGATAAAACGCCCGGAACGACCGCATCAGAACTGGAACGAAGGCCTCCGTGCCAAAGTTCCGGCTTTTTGACGTTCTGCTTTGTCGCGGCCGTTAAGTTGAACGGCGTTTTTGCGGCCGGATTGGTATTCTGTCGGCCGGATCAGCGTTAAAACGGCGATTAATCAGATGGAACGGCAATGATATATGGACTGTATTTTTTACGATGCTTTTCACAGTGGAGACTCAATTAGGGTTTGATGGGGTGGTTGAAGAGGAAGAAACAGAAAATTGGGTATATGCGGGCTTATTTCCTATTGGGCCTTTCATTATAAAGATGTATTTCATAAAAACTTCTTAGTCCAATTCGATTGTTTCATTGTGGAACTCCGATTTTATTTTTATAAAATGTAGAACATAGAAGTCACCTTCTAAATTATAGTCATTTTGAATTGGAATCGAGGAACCGATAATAAGATACCCAACATGTTTTTTACTATGAAGAACTATAGAAAGAAGCTCACATGTACAAGTATATTTTTTTACTAAAATAATCTAACATTTTTTGTTATAACCCTTTTTTACTAGGGGCACTTAAAGTTAAGGACCAAAGATAGTTTGAATTTAGGGATAAGGACCCTGTCAGAAAAAGTTTAGTTTTAAGGACCTGTTTTTGAAGTTTGCATAGTGTTAAGGACCCTGTGACGAAAATACCCCTGTAAAATATGAATGAGAAGTGGTATCCAGCGCCACTGTTGTGTTATCAAATCGCAGTGAAGTGGTACGCGTGAACAGTGAAGTGGTACTGTAGACCCATGAAGTGGTACGGGTGAACAGTGAAGTGGTACTGTAGACCCATGAAGTGGTACGGGTGAACAGTGAAGTGGTACTGTAGACCCATGAAGTGGTACGGGTGAACAGTGAAGTGGTACAAACATTTGTTGACCCATGGAGAGCTACTGTTGACCATAGAAGAACTGGTACGGGAGACCCATGAAGTGGTATTGTTGACGCAGAGAAGTGGTACAACAGTTTGTAGACCCATGAAGTGGTATTGTTGAACGGAGAAGTGTTACAGAAAAACTCTTATGTGTTTCTTGTGCAAATATTTACCCGATTTCTGCAGAAACACTAAAGAATTCTTCTGTACCACTTCTCCGTTCAACAATACCACTTCATGGGTCTACAAACTGCTGTACCACTTCTCTGCGTCAACAGTACCACTTCATGGGTCTCCCGTACCAGTTCTTCTCTGGTCAACAGTAGCTCTCCATGGGTCAACAAATGTTTGTACCACTTCATTGTTCACCCGTACCACTTCATGGGTCTACAGTACCACTTCACTGTTCACCCGTACCACTTCATGGGTCTACAGTACCACTTCACTCACCCGTACCACTTCATGCTTTTATGGTAACACTTCCTTATTTCTAGATAACACTTTCTAGTAATTCATGAAGTGTTACCACTTCATGCTTTTCTGGTACCACTTCCTTATTTCTGGATACCACTTCATGCTTTTCTGTACCGTCGTGTGTTTGGAAGAGCTGATGGCAAATCTGTGTAATTTCCGCAACAAGCAGGGGCAAATGCGTCCTTTTTCACGCAGTTGGTCCTTAACTTTAAGTCCAAACTTGAAAATAGGTCCTTATCTCTAATGTAAAACTTATTGGGTCCTTAACCCTAACGAAAACATTCCAATTGGGCCTGAAACTTAGTTATCTCTTTTTACTATCATATATAATTTTAGATCTAAAGAATTAATGCAATAGCTTACCATTAGATGCCATTGTGTTCGATAATAAGCCTCACAATTTATATTTTCTAAGCACTCATATATATTTTTCAAGGCTAACAATTTATTATGTTAGTCATATATTTTACATGCGTAAATATTTTAATATATATTTTGAATAAAATAGCGGAACGTCCGTTACCGTTCCGCGAAAATGCAATGGAACTGGAACGCTCGTGTCCGTTCCGTTGTCCGTTCCCGATGAGAGTCACGTGCCTCTTTTCTTGATTTGGATAAGATAATAATTTAATTATGGGTACATCTAATCCAATGTCTTGTTGGGCCTTAAAAGGCCGAAAACTCTATTAAAAGGCCCATGAAGGTATCACTCGACGAAAGAGAGGAGCATTTTGTCTCATGGACTTACCGATGTCATTTTAATCTTGTGTACTTACGTTTACGGGTGTTCATTATTTGCGTGACCCAATTAATCCACCCGAACCGAACTGAATTCGGCTTATTTGGTTTGGTTAATTCGGGGATCGGGTGGTTAATTGGGTCACCCGAATTATTAAACGGGAAATGGTTTGGGTATTGGGCGGGATAAAAAAATTCGGGGCACACCCGAAACCCGAATAGCATAATTATTTTTTTAATATAGATACAAAATATATTACTCCAAATTTTACTTAAACCGTAAAAGATATAAATCATATAAAAATAATACTAATTGGGCCTACCTTAAAAGATATAGATCATATAAAAGATTGTGTTATGGATATTTAGACCAAGCTTGTTAATTGGTTTTTTACGTAACCAAATCAGTTAACCCGAAAACCGAATAACCCGAGAACCAAATAGTTAATTGGTTCTGGTTTGGTTTGTGGGTGGTTGTCTCAACTCTCAAAACCCGAATAACCCAAACCGAATAACCCGAACACCGAAAATTAACCCATTTGAACGCCCCTACTTACGTTTCCAAAAAGAATTGGAAGAAGAGGACATAAGATGAACCTTTATGCGATTGTATCGGAACGTGCCTAATAATATGTCTCACAGAAGCACAAAAATGCTGTGACGTTATGGAATATATATAGTAAATGCGAATATATATAGGGCTTAAACAAAGCTTGAACCAAGACTGCACATTGGTGACTGTTGGGTGCAAACTCAATATCCCACATCGATTAAGTAAAAATGAATATAAGTGGTTTATAAGCTTGTGGGTTCACTCCCTCTATTGCCAATTGGTTTTAGAGAGAAATCCCACAAGCTTATACGGGCTTGGGCTTAGGCTGGAATTCGACATAAGAAATCCCTACATTAGTGCGGTGAGCGTGGAGCGAACACGTGAGGGAGACTGAGAGAAATTTTAGTCCAGATACGGTGTGGTGGTGTGTCCCGGGTCCTTGTAAAATGATTGGTGCCTTGTGTCGAAAGTCTTCCTAACATTGACGGTGGACAGTCGCCGGGTCCCGTTGAATAGGAACGGTGGTACAAGATGATTATCGTTGAAAGAGAGGCCTGTTGGGTGGTCTTGAGTTTGAGGGAATGATTGTTGGGTGCAAACTCAATGTCCCACATCGATTAAGTAAAAAGAATATAAGCGGTTTATAAGCTTGTGGGTTCACCCTCTATTACCAATTGGTTTCGGAGAGGAACCTCACAAGCTTATACGGTCTGGGTTTGGACTGAAATTGGGCCTGAAAATCCCTACAGTGACAATGCGAGCATCTATATGCACCTGAAATAATATGCTTGGTCGAGCACAAAATAAAAATGTCTTTAAAAAGCAATATGATTGATTTTAGACAAATTTAGGAACGGTCGAAATTTCGTTTTGGAATTAGGAAATCATCAAGTAAACCGTTCCGTTTATAATGTTTCCGAGACAGGAAAAATACCGTTAGTAATTAACCTTTCGTTACTTAACCGTAAATAGTTAGGTAAGATTTTCTGGACAAGAATGTCGTTATTTAATAACCTGTGTTGTTCGGTAGTATGTCGGGATAGAAATGTCGTTTTAGTAACTTATAGTTCGGTAATAGTTTTGCGACAAGAATACATCGTTAACCGGTATTATATAGCTGCAAATTCGACAAGTTTTATATATGATCTTCCCATATATAAACCTCGATTTGATGTTGTTATCATCCTGATAAAACTCTTACCAGTTTCTCTCGGAGAAACAAAATGATTTGCGTTAAAGCCTATCACATGTTGTAAGATGGAATGTTTTTAGCTTATTATTTTGCTTCTTTTGTAGGACATTAATTGGCTGAGGGAGAGTTCATGGAAAATGGGTTGAGAACACATACTGTAAGAAAAAAAACAAGCATCATCAATAGACATGGTTCACTAACGACGACACAAAGACACGAAAAAAAAGTGAAACGAAAATCCAAGTAGAAACCCTAACAAAACATCAAACCACCAAAGAACACAATATGAGTATAATGAGAAGCAACTTGATATAATGGAGTGTGTTGTATATAAAGGGCGTAGAAGTATATAACCTCGTACAACGTCCACATTTAGACAATAACTCAAACACACCTTCCATTCAATTAATTGTCACTGCTTATCTGTTGACATCTATGTAAGAAGGTATATAGATTCTGCTGCTTTCATAAGCACATTACACATGTGTGTGTGTTAACAAAATATGAGTTTTGTGAAATCTTTTCATTTAATTAGCATGGTTGTAGAGTAATTTTGGACAAAATCCCACGTCATCTATTTGTTGGTGGTAAATGTTGGGTGGCATTTAGATTTTAATTTAATTGTTTTGAACTTGCAATTGCAGGAATAGTTCAGTCGAAGATAATTCTGAACCTCATCGGCTTTGAAATTACATCAATCTGTATTACGCAAAGATAACATGAACTGTTGGAATTAATTAAATTTTGCAGATTTTTGTTAGACATTGAAAGTTGATGTTAACCCACAACCACACATGATTTTACTGTTTTATTTAGTTTATTGAATCAATTTATAAAAAAGGACTTTGGCTTTTTGGAAACTCTATAGATCAATTGAAAAAATGCATGAATTAAGTCTGCTTAACAAAAAAAATGCATAAGGTAAAGTTTGATTAGGAAAATGAGCTAAATAGTAAGCGTAGGGTAGCCTTTTGAATACAATTGAATGTCTACTATTAAATTGTTACCAGAAGAATACATCGAAAGAATTAAAAAAGGTATATCTACACTTAAATACCCAAGAGAAAAAAGATGTCGTACCATGTCAGAAGAATTTTATATATAGGTATCTTACCTAGTATATTTAAGTTTTTACATAAAACTACTTGTTTAGTTGTTAATGTCATCTTTCCATCGTTTTCATATCATTTATATGTTATTACGTATCATATCATGTGTTTATGTAGTACCTAATTCTGAAATATGTTGTGTGACATCCCGATAAGCATTATGTACTTTTTTTCAATGTGTTATGTACCAAAATATATAGGTACCTAAATTTCTAATATCATTTATGCGTGTAATAAAATTCTAGTATCCACATATAAAAATTTCTGATAGGGACTGATTTGGTTCAGATTTAATTTTAATTTTTACTATACTTAAGGTTAATCTTGTCTCTCATGGACTTATTGATGTCATTTTAATCTTGTGTACTTACCTTTTTAAAAGAATTGAGAATTGAAAGAGGGGGGACATAAGATGAACCATTATGCGGTTGTATCGTTGAAACGTGCCTATGAATATTATGCCTCACAGAAGCACAAAGAATGCAGCCACGTCATGGAATATATATATATATAGTAAATGAGAATATATATATATGGCTTAACAAAGCTTGAGCCAATACACATTGATGACAATGCGAGCATCTATATGCACCTGAGAAATAATACGCTTGGTCAAGCACAAAATAAAATGGCTCTAAAAAGTAGTATGGTTGATTTTAAACAAAATTGCGAAGAAACGGTCGAAATTTCGTTATGGAATTAGGAAGTCATCAAGTAAACCGTTCCGTGTATAATGTTTCCGGGAAGGGTAAAATACCGTTAGTGATTAACCTTTCGTTACTTAACAATTAATAGTTAGGTTGGATAAGGTTGTTATTTAATAACCTGTGTTGTTCGGTAGTATGTCGGGACAGAAATGTCGTTTTAGTGTAGTTCGATAATAGTTTCGCGACAAGAATACCGTTTACCGGTATTATATAGCTGCAAATTCGACAAGTTTTAATATTTGATCGATCTTCCCATATATAAAGCTCGATTTGATGCTGTTATCATCCCTGATGAAAAACTCTTACCAGTTTCTCTCCGAGAAACAAAATGATTTGCTTTAAAGCCTATCACATGTTGTAAGATGGAATGTTTTAGCTTATTATTTTGCTTCTTTGTAAGGCAGTTAATTGGCTGAGGGAGAGTTCATTGTAAATGGGTTGAGAACACATAATGTAAGGAAAAAAACAAGCAAGCATCATCGCTAGAGGTTCACTGACGACGACACAAAGACACGGCAAAAAGAAGAACGGAAATCCAAGCAAAAACCTTAATAAAACATTTTGCGATTGTATCGTTGAAACTGAATATTATTCCTCACATAAGCATGAAAAATGCTGTCACATTATGGAATATATATAGTAAATGAGAATATATATGGGGCTTAACAAAGTGTGAACCAAGACACATTGGTGACTATGCGAGTATCTATATGCACCTGAGAAATAATACGCTTGGTCGAGCACAAATTAAAAATGGCGTTAAAAAGCAGTATGATTGATTTTAAACAAATTTAGGAAAAATACGTCGAAATCGTTCTGAATTAGGAAGTCATCAAGTAAACCATCCCGTGCATAATTCTTTCGGGACGGGGAAAATACCGTTAGTGATTAACCTTTTGTTACCTAATTGTTAATAGTTCAATAATATTTTCTGGACAAGAACGTCGTTATTTAATAACATGTGTTGTTCGGTAGTATGTAGGGACAGAAATATCGTTTTAGTGTAGTTCGGTAATAGTTTCACGACAAGAATACATCGTTAACCGGTATTATATAGCTGCAAATTCGACAAGTTTTAATAACTGATATTCTCATATATAAAGCTCGATTTGATGTTGTTATCATCCCTGATGAAAACTCTTACCATATTCTCTATTAGAAACAAAATGATTTGCGTTAAAGCCTATTACATGTAAGATGGATTGCTTTAGCTTATTATTTTGCTTCTTTTGTAAGACAGTTAATTGGCTGAGGGAGAGTTTCATTGAAAATATGTTGAGAACACATAATGTAAGAAAATAAACAAGCAAGCATCATCGATAGACATGGTTCACTGATGACGACACAAAGACACAAAAAAAAGAGAACAGAAATCCAAGTAAAACCCTAATAAAACACCAAACCACCAAAGACCACAGTAAACGCCTTGATACGATCACTCATCATCGTCTAAATAATCATGATCAACAACATCCTTCTTCGACTTGCCAGCAATTTCCTCCCAGGAAAAGTTCATAAGCTTCGTCGAAACAGTCTTCAAGTCCTCAACAGAGTCGAAAACATCATAGTCATCTTTGTCAGGAAGTCCTATGTAGAACAAAGGATCATCGCTCCTCGAATGCCTCATGGAAGAAAAACGACCTGACCTTTTTATGGCGCCCTTCTTCAAACCATCGTTTCTGATGGTCCCTCTCTTCTCCATTTCTGCGACGACCCTAATGCTCTTTCCTTTGTCGTCCTGGAGCTCGCTGGAGTTGCTTTTCCTCCTCCGTCGGAGATCTTCAGGCCGGCAGCAGAAGGAACGACGCCGGCGACCTCCAAGAATTCCGGCGATGATTGTGGGCTTTGAGGGTTTTTCTTGGAAAGAGCTCTTCTTCTTCCTCGTCTCCATCTGTTGATGGAGCTTGGTCATTGTCCAGAAGATCCTTGAGACTGATATACTTGCTGGGTTCGGCCGCCATTGAAGGGAGAACCGAAAGCTCGTTGATTAGGGTTTTCTGTGTATGAGTATAATGAGAAGCAACTTGATATAATGGAGTCTGTTGTATATAAAGGGCGCGGCGTTAAAGTATATAACCTCGTATAACGTCCACATTTAGACAATAACTCAAACACACCTTCCATCCAATTAATTGTCACTGTTACTGTTGGCATTTATGTAAGAAGGTATATAGATTCTGTTGCTTTCATCAGCACATTCACACAAGTGTGTGTGTGTTCAAAAAATATGAGCTTTTGTGAAATCTTTTCATTTAATTAGCATGGTTGTTGAGTAATTTTGGACAAAATCCCGCGTCATCTATTTGTTGGTGGTAAATGTTGGGTGGCATTTAAATTTAAATTGGGTAATTCTATTCACACCCCCTATTTACTAAATACAACCCCATATTTATTAACATGTTAAATGATGTGTTTCCATGTTTAACTAATTTTAGTAAGTTATTTTTCTCACAATTTAATGCATGCAACAAAGCAAATAGACCTTATTAAATGTCCAGTTGGACTAATTCTATATTTGTTCACTTATGTATTGCATACAAAATGAAAAATAAATTAAAGAATGTTCCTAACTTGTTTATTTCCAACGATAATAAAACTTCTCATAAATTTATAATTTTGTATTTAATTATGCGCTACTATTAAAACTTCTCATATTATATACTCCCTTTGTCCCAAACGTTTGGACATTTGAGAGTTGGCACGGGAATTAAGAAACTGAATATTTTAATACTATAGTGTGATGAAAGGTAAAAAAGTGTATATTTTGGCACGTCTTTTAAGAATATTTAATATTATTATATGGATTGTTTGTGATAGTTTTTTTGCTAAATAAGGAAATGTCCAAAAGATGTGGGACGCTCGATTTAGTAAAATGTCCAAAATGGTTTGGGACGGAGGGAGTATATATATAATGTAGGAATAATATGTTATTTCAATGTATATGACTAATTAACTTATCACCGTTTTCATAACTTTGCATAAGTCTATAAAGTATAAAATGATTGTGATTATTTTTATTAAGTAAGTTAAATATTAATGTTTATAGATTTAAATTATTACTTTTTAAGTTGAATGTAAAAGTAGCGAGTAATCTTTAAGAAGTATTATTAAATATTATGTGTTAATAATGAATAAGTTAATTAATAAAATTATTGTTGTTGAATTCAAGATGAAAAAATTTAGTAAAGGTATATTTTACAAATTTCATGTTATTCTAAAAAATAGAATGGAAAATATTAAATTGTTAGGGGGTGAATAGTAGGACCCTTTAAATTTAATTGTTTTGAATTTGCAATTCCAGGAATAGTTCAGTCGAAGATAATTCTGAACCTCATATTCGTCGCCTTTGAAATTACATCAATCTGTAATTACGCAAAGATACATGAACTGTTGGAATTAATTCAATTTTGCAGATTTTTTGTTAGATATTGAAAGTTGATGATACCCCTTAATCACGCATGATATTTTATTGTTATATTATTTACTGACTCAATTTTGGCTTTTTGGAAACTCTATAGATCAATTAAAAAAATGAAAGAATTAATTTATCTGATTAACAGAAAAAACACATAAGGTAAATAGTTTGATTAAAGCAAATGAGCTAAATAGAAGCGTAGCGTTTTGAATACTATTGAATGTCTACTATGAAATTATTACCAGAAGAATACATCAAACGAAAGAATTAAAAAAGTATATCTACACTTAAATACCCAAGAGAAAAAAAAACTGTCAATTAAGTACCATGTCAGAAATTATATATAGGCATCTTACCTAATAGTATAAAGTTTGTACACATAGTTACATGTGTTAGTTGTTTAGTTGTTAGTACCAATTTTCCATCGTTTTCATATCATTTATATGTATATCATGTGTCGTTGTAATACCTAATTCTGAAATATATTTTGTGATATTCCTATAAGCATGATGTACCTTTTTCGATGTATTATGTACCAAAATATGTTTCTCTACGTACCTATATGTAC
The DNA here is from genome assembly GCA_027422505.1 of Craterostigma plantagineum. Taxonomy (NCBI): domain Eukaryota; kingdom Viridiplantae; phylum Streptophyta; class Magnoliopsida; order Lamiales; family Linderniaceae; genus Craterostigma; species Craterostigma plantagineum. The sequence goes on along the minus strand of JAPQWV010001921.1, from coordinate 22,155 downwards.
CTTATCCCAAATGGGTATTTATGTGTAAAAAAATTCTATTAAGTACCTACACATCAAATATTCTGATAGCGGACTGATTCAATTGTAACTGATTTATTAAGTGTAACAAAATCGAAAGAAAATAAAATAGTAAATTTGCATAAATACTTTTTTTTTTTTAATTTACTCAAAGGGGTTTATTCAGAAAATATATTTTATATTCGGAGTGTCTCATAAATGTAAAATTGTACGACTTTAGTGGATAAAGAATGGACATGAATTCTATCTCCTCGAGCTTACATTACTCTCACACTCCACCCACCTCTCTCCGCCGCGAAACACCACCACCCCACCGCTACGACTACCACCGGCAAATTGATACTCGCTTCGAAGCCGTCGAAGAACCCTATGAAATCCACCTCAAACTCCAGCTTCACCGGTATTCGCCGGCCCACCACTCAACCTCCGTCGGAATCATCTCAACCCCGGCAAAACCCACTCAGAAATCTCAGAACTACCGAAAATGATTCTATAAATCCATCACACAATGTTGCTCTGAGTAACAAGTTGTGGTTGTCTAGTAAATTATCCCCTCCTCCACCACCACCGCCGGCGGCCGTTAATCTATTGCAAGAAACACCCGTAGGAGTTGAAATCGAAGATGATGTTGGGGAAAATAAAAAAGGACTTGGGCTTTAGGGAAAGGGGCAAGATATTTGTCGGTAATTTGCCTCTCAGGGCGAAGAAAAGCGACGTTTTCGATTTTTTCAGGCAATTTGGGCCAATCAAGAGTGTGATTCTGATAAAGGGCCATGATAAGATAGAGAGGAATATGGGTTTTGGATTTGTAATATACGATGGGATAACGGCTGAAAAGGCTGCGGCTAAAGCCGTTGAGTTCGATGGCGTGGAGTTTCATGGGAGAACTTTGACTGTGAAGTTGGATGATGGGAGTAGATTGAAAGAAAAGCATGGCCAGCGTGTTCAATGGTTGGAGACTGATGAAAAAGTGGATTATAGGTCTCAATGGCATGAAGATAGAGAAGGATCAAGGAACGATCTTCGAAAGGTTTTGGATTCACAGCCAGAGAATTGGCAAGCTGTCGTCGACGCGTTTGAGAGGATTAAGAAGGTGAGCTCATTGGGTTTTCGACGTGTTCTTGTTTAGGAAAATTATGCCTTTATAGAAAAGTAGATCAAGTATGTACTAAATCTTCTTACTACTCATTATTCTAGCCTGGCAGTTTCGATTCTATCCAGATTTGCGTCCATTTCATAATTGCTCATTTTTTGTAGCCGTCTAGAAAGGAGTTTGGGATGATGATAAACTATTACGCCAGACGAGGCGACATGCATAGGGCACGCGAGATGTTTGAGAAGATGCGTGTAGAGGAATCGAGCCAAATTTACATGTTTACACGAAGTAAGAGTATGATCTTAATTAACTTAAAGAATCATGACAAAATCTATGTCTTGATCAGGAGAAAAAAAGAAAGAAAAGAAGTTACTGTTGATATAGCCTCTTTAAGATGCCTTATACGATCGAACTCTCCCGCTTATTAAGCATAAGGAAACAAGAAACTATTACAGTGATTAAATGTGCATTGTGTGTGTGCTTTCGCTTGTTCCATAGCTTCAACTGTAATAAAGAGTCTATGATGTGCAGCCTCATCCATGCCTATGCAGTAGGAAGAGATATGCCAGAAGCTTTATCATGCGTAAGAAAGATGAGGGAGGAAGAAATCGACTTGAGTTGGTAACTTACAGTATCTTAGTCGGAGGATTTGCTAGAACTGGTGACGTTGAGTAAGTATCAGATGTGTGTGTGTGTAGTTAAATTAGTCTTTATCGAAATTTTCACCTGAACCACATATTACGTTTCATTTTTTCTTTATACCAACGAATCTTGTGTATAATTTCTATTGTTATGATGTTCGAAAAGAGCTGCAGAACATTGGTTTAAGGAGGCAAAAGAGAGGCTTCCATCATTGAATGCAATCATATACGGCAACCTGATTTATGCTTATTGGTATATATTCTCTTCTGCTTGTTCATGTTTTTTTCAATAAATTGTTCGACATACTTAACACGTCAGCACTTCCTGATAAGAAGGTCGTTGTTTTTATTTTATGCCTTTCCTTATGATTAGTTATATATGCATTCTAATTCTTGAATGTTTTTTCCTCCCATTGAGATACTTTGTTTCCCTTCTCTGCAAATCTAGCCAAGCTGTGACTGAAGCAAAGCGATTCCTGATAAGAAAGCCTGTCGTTTATTTGATAACTCCGGTAGATATGAACGCTTGTGTACTCATGCTTATATTTCCCTATCCCATGAGATTTGTCTTATGCATGTCTTCAATATGCAATTGATCTGCCATATGGTTTTTGTGGGCGAATGAAGTCGAAGGCAATGCCTGATCATCAGATGATATGATTATCATATTCATGATAGATGACTAGTCGTGGTGTATGAGCAAATGTGATGGAAGATTGATGCTCCATACATATACCACATGATGGATGGTTTACAATGATAAAATGAAGATAAATGCCTCATGGTTTTTGTAGGCTGAAGGTAATTGACTGATGTCATACCCAATTATGTTATCGATATGGTATTCATATGTTCTAACACTAGTGTTTGTCGTAGGAATGTGGGCTTACACCTTCTGTAATAACTTACGGATGCTTGATCAATCTTTATACAAAGGTAGCTTCCATTACAAGAATTTCAGTTCTTTTTTCGCTCGGGCACTTGATCGATTTCTTACACGCTTTTTGATCTTTTTCAACAGATGGGAAAAGTCTCCAAGGCATTGGAAGTCAGCAACACCATGAAACTAGAAGGCGTAAAGCACAACATGAAGACATATTCGATGCTCATCAATGGATTTATAAACTTGAAAGACTGGGCAAATGCTTTTTCGATCTTTGAAGATGTAATAAGGGATGGTCTGAAACCCGACGTTATTCTCTACAACAACATCATACAAGCATTCTGTGGCATGGGAAACACCGAACGTGCCCTTCGTACTATCGATGAAATGAAAAAGGAGAGGCACAGACCAACTTCAAGAACGTTCATGCCCTTAATTCATTCCTTTGCCAAATCTGGGGAAATGCGAAGAGCACTCGACGTTTTCGATATGATGAGGAGAAGCGGGTGCATACCCACTGTGTACACTTACAACTCTTTGATTCTTGGCCTAGTCGAAAAACGCCAGGTACTTTACAATCATGTTTGACTTCCCCACAAATTTAATGAAGAATATTCGAATTCGTTGTTTATCTATTCTCACAGATGGAGAAAGCTGTGAGCATTGTAGATGAGATGTTGCTAGGAGGAGTGAGCCCTAATGAGTACACATACACGATCATAATGCACGGCTATGCATCTCTAGGCGATACTGCGAAAGCTTTCGAGTACTTCTCCAAGGTTAAAAACGAAGGGCTCGAACTCGACGTTTATGCCTACGAAGCTCTGCTCAAGGCTTGTTGTAAAGCTGGGAGGATGCAAAGTGCTTTGGCCGTGACGAAGGAGATGAGGGCTCAAAACATCCCTAAGAACACTTTCATCTACAACATACTCATCGACGGGTAATTGCAAGATTAGAATCTGAAAATGGGGTTTTTCTTATGAACTCTTCCCTCGTAAATTCTCGTTCTTTTTTGCAGGTGGGCTCGAAGAGGCGACGTTTGGGAAGCAGCAGATTTAATGCAGCAAATGAGAGAGGACATGGTTCAACCCGATATACACACTTACACATCTTTCATAAACGCCTGCTGCAAAGCTGGAGATATGCAGGTAACATAATACTTAGACAACACCGTCGTAAAATCCTTGCCAAGAATGTAATAAAGAGAACGTTTTTTTCTGCTGTGTCTACAGAGAGCTGTAAAAACCCTCGGAGAAATGGAAGCTGTAGGGATAAAACCCAACTTAAAAACATACACGACGCTAATACACGGATGGTCAAGAGCTTCCCTCCCCGAAAAGGCTCTGAAGTGCTTCGAAGATCTGAAACATGTCGGTCTAAAACCAGACAAAGCTGTGTACCATTGTCTGATGACTTCATTGCTGTCAAGGGCCACCATAGCCGAAGAATATATCTATAATGGGATTCTCAGCTTATGCGAAGAAATGGTAGAATGTGGATTGATTGTTGATATGGGCACGGCTGTTCACTGGTCGAAATGCTTACGGAAGATCGAAAGGTCTGGTGGAAATTACTGAGGCGCTTCAGAAGACTTTTCCGCCCGATTGGAATTCACATCAGATATCGTTTGATTCCATGCCGCCCAATGTCAGCGACTGCGAAGATGAGAGTGACTGTGATGACGTGGATGGTTTTAATGAGGTGTAAGGTTTTTTAGTTTCATTGCATGCACGTAGTGTTGTTCATCCTACAAGATAACATTCGCTAATATATGTATGTATTAAATTATTTTTTTAGTCCTATAATTATGGAGTGGCATATAACGGGGTAGTTTTTACTAAAATGATCCACTGGCAAATCTTATTATACATTATTCTATGTATCAAAACATATCATACAAATGCTAATGCTAACACCCTCAATACACATCACAAGCCATAATATTGCAGAAAGTACACACTAAGCTTTCTACCATCGTATGTTTATCTCAACTACATAATACCATATATATAACCGATCCAAACTAATTATTCATGACGACGGGTCGACCCACGAAAACGGATCAAGTAACTACTGGGCGTGGTCTTTCCCAAAACCCATCAAAGTATGGGTCGCAAGCATCGACATTTTTCTTGTAGCCTCACTGACACGTCCCAAGAGGGGGAACTTGACAGTCTCACGGTTGCTCAGCGGTTTCTTGTCCCAACTGTTTAATGTAATAATAATTGGGGGATTAGATTGACGGAGATGATATACAGTCGAAAAAATGAAACAACGTTCTATGAATCTGCTCGTTATGACAATCATGTGTTCATACCAGTCTTCATGGCGGACTACTTTGCCATCTTCAGTGTACAGCTTTATCAGTGATATCATGTTGATGTCTTTCCCAAGGAATTTGTAATGTTGTTTGTTGTCGATTAATATCTGTAAGAGGCGATTAATTTTTAGCTGGAAAACGACGAGCAAAAGTGAATGATATTCACACAAAAGCTTTAAAATTTCTACCTCCATCTTCCCTGGAGAAAGCTCGTTTTCTCGAATAGTATATTCGACGATTTTTGATTCGCTGAAGACCTGCGAAGATAAAAGGAGCCATTATAATAAATACCAGGTAATAAGATCAAGAACAGTAACGATGGCTTTATATAGCAAACATCTGATGAAGAAGAACCAGTTTTTAAGTAGTAAAGTGACCTTTGGAATTGCATAGAATGCTGATTTGATCTGCTTTACACTGCAAAGCAACAGAGGAAACATACATATACATGAAAGCTATGGGTAAGGAAAATAGATGGGGATATTACATCATAAAAAATGTCAGAAGATTAACGATTTACTTACCCACTAGCGTGCATAAGAGGGTCTTCGAAAGTTGCATTGGGAGCATAGATGAGGCTTTGGGTGTTCATAGCTGTGGAATCAGTGAATTAAAAAACATTATAGAAATCTATCCCAGCAACAAGGAGCAAGCAAGTCTTTTTAAATGTAAGAACCGAGGATCAGAAGACATGGCAACTTTCTCGTATTCTTTTCATTTCTAGCACTAATCAAGGATCATCCTTGGACAGCTAACAACTGATCAAGAATTAAACAAAATCACTTGGTCGATTTTTAGTAGTAGTCTTTTCAATCACAGATGAATCTACACAAGATATTTAATAAGATGTGAGAAAGAAGAGTCAAAACTCACAGGCTGAGGAGGTGAGGAAGTATCTGATCGGTCACTCGTTTGATTGGTCATAATCACAAGATTCCTTGCAGTAACCTTCCCTGATCTGATCCTTCATAGCTCCTCCACTATCTGCGTAGCCCATAAGCAACAAGAACCCCAAAAAAGGAACAAAAGATCGAACCTACATACATCATTAACATAGAAAAAATCCAAGAAACTAGGGGAAAAAAAGAGAAAAGAGAAAGATGTCTCCATTACCTTGACTGTATTTCGCCATTTGCATATGATGATGATAGATCACGATGGCGCGGTATTGAGCGAGTGATAACGTGTTTTAAGAGCAATGCATGCTTCCGACGAAGCAAGAAATCCGAAAAGGGTGGGCGAATATTCAACTGCGAAAGCTCCAATTGGCTGGCATTTCTTGATCGAACGTGGCAGATTCTTATCCACATTTCCTTTAGTACAGATGCTTGGCTTCTGTAAGAAGCGTAGAACTCTTTTCATTTCGGTTTCCTTTTTCTCTTTCCTTTAGCAACTGACGTGTGTATATATATAGGAGAATGATTACTTAACCCCAAATCGGACTACTGATGGGCTTTAAGAAAAACCTCAATCTCAGAGATTATAACAAAAAATTTACAGAGTATCCAAACGTTTACAGAGTCCTCAACTCAAATGGGTATCATCATGTCAATGAAAATTAGCAACTACATCTTGCAAATGGTTGATAACCTCCTCAGCAACAACCTCAGGAGAAAACTCGTACTCATGTCAATCCGAGCCTGCCTTCCTTTAACCTTACCTTCATCGATATTACTCACGACATGCCTCATAAAAGATCGAAGCTTATCGACAGAAGGCTCGGCCCATAAATGGCCTTTAAACGGTCCTTCTTCAACTTCACTAGTTCGTTCGAAAGGTAAAGGATAGCTATTCGCTTCTGTTAAATACTCTGTTTGCCCAGACCAGTTTGTAGCAATCACAGGCAATGACATGGACATTGCTTCGACGATAGGACGGCCCCAGCCTTCTCCTCTAGTGGGAAGAACAAAGGCATCAGCAGCTTTATACAACCTAGGAAGATCTGTCTGAGCAATGTGGGTGTTGATTACATAGGTTTGAGCCCAACCACAAATGGGTTTCGATAAATCAGAATTCTCAACGTAGTCGTTGATCCTTTTGCGAAATTTGTGCCCGAGTGATATGCAGCGGTTAACATGTACAAAGCACATCATCTTCTTGAGAAAATTCCTCCAAGTAAGACCTTAGCAACACATCCCAGCCCTTTCTATATTCCCATTTAAAGATGCTCAAGAACACAAATCGTTTCTTTGCCTCACCTCTATTATCTGATCCCAACACTAGATTAGCAATGGAGTCGAGATCCAAAGGTCGACCTTTAATGGATCGAAAAAATCCACGTCGACGGGCTGAACGATCTTTCTAACCTTCGCTGGGTCAACCCCACTTCGCTTAAACGTATCCACATGGAACTCAGTAGGTACCCAAACAAGATCCATTGCATTGCACCTCCTCGCATGTTCATCGTTAACTCTGTCGGTCTCAAACATGGTTCTTCCTATTACAACCTTAAATCTCCCATAACCAACGGGCGGGCAAGGAAGGGTTTGGAACAGAGGTGGGTGCCAAGCGCCGGGCTCGCTGTGACAGACCACTACAGTCTGATTCAATCTGCATCGAGTGTTATGAAGCTCAACGGCCAAGTTTCTCATTTCAAGGGGCAAACCCTCCCAAAACTCGATATTTTCAAGATCGCCGTGCTGCTCAATGGCTAACCTGAAAGATGGGTTCTTTTGCTTGTTGATGTAGCCGTTCAGCGCCAAGATGTAAGACCATGCTTCTGAGCTGTAACCACCACCTGATAGAAATGGAGCCATCCATAGTATACAGTAAGGGGCTTCTACAAGAGACTCCAAGGGTTGTCGGGGAGAAATTGGGTCGTGTTCTTGGAACGAACCCCTTAAAATCTCCGTCTTGGTCGTTAGAATTGCGTAGGAAATGGCAATTGCGAGCACCAATATTGACAACAAATAGAAGGGCTTTACGGAGAAGGATGAAAAATAGGTTCCGTTATCTTCACGATTTCGAGGAGGTTGATTTTCATCAGAATCCATTGTGTACTATGAATGCCTGAACCATAATGCCTGAGCACCGTTTTCTCAGTCATCATTCATGGCGGGCAATATCATCATTTTTGGTATTTTACTATTTTAGTTTTTATTTGCCATTTTCGGAAATTAAATTGAAGTCGTCGACTGGCGCATGGCACCACCCACAGTGGATCAAATCCAAATATTTAAAGTTAAATTAAATTACTAGCCGTTAGTGCCGTCGTCGTCATCATCATCTTTCATCTCTTGAACGCCCTAAGAGAAAAAAAACAATCTGCTTATCTTCTTCACTGCATCATCATACAGATAAGTTTCAAACATTGACGGAAATTTTTGAAAAGAATCATGAAAGGAGTTAAAGGAAAGCTGATGAAGAAGCTGAAGACGATGAAGACTATCAGCTATTTAAAACCCGAAAGGATCCTTCAAGCGAATGCATTAGATGGTTATTTCTACGCTTCTCCTTGAGGCCTAACCCTGCCCCCGCGCTCCATTGGTTGATGTTAAAGAAGAGATCAAGAATCAGCTCAACATCGAAAACATAGCTCCGATTCTGCAAGAGCCTGAGATCATTGATGTGTCTGATCTTATGAAAGGCCTAGATGAAGATGGAGAAGTAAGGTTTGAGAGTGAAATCGATGACAAAGAGAATATTACACCTGGGATAAAGGCAAGAGTGGACAAATCTGATAAAAAACAGACGAAAAATGAGATCGACGTCTCATCCTTTCGTAGGCCGGAGTTAAATTCGAAAACCCTCTTCGATCCCAATCTCCTCGCAGCTTCGAGCAGGCGGTAATGGAAGTTAAGGCCATAGAAGCAGAGCGAAGACTGAGAAACATGGATCCCATTTTCACAGAAGATGTTTCTTCGATCCAAGAACCGCCTTTAAAAGCAAGAAAAATCGACCCTTTGCTCGAATTCGAAGAGAAACGCCCGCCAGGTGGTTCTGACTCAGTGATTCTCTACACGACAGGGCTTAGGGGGATCAGAAAGACATTCGATGACTGCCAAAAGATGAGATCTTTGCTAGAAAATATCAAAATTGTGTTCTTTGAGAGGGACATTTCGATGCATTCAGAGTACAAGAGGGAGCTATTCGACCTTTTAGGTGGAAAAGTCGTTCCTCCGAGGCTGTTCATAATGGGAAGATACATCGGCGGAGCAGAGGAGGTGATGGCCTTGCACGAACAAGGTAAGTTTAAGCCACTTGTTGAAGGTATCCCTATCGATAAAAGCGATGGGCCTTGCGAGGGATGCTATGGGTTTCGATTCATCGTTTGTTTTACTGCAATGGTAGTAGAAAGATCGTGCCTGAAGGAAATTGTGAGGCCATAGATTGTGCCGAGTGTAATGAGAATGGAATGGTTGTCTGTCCCTTCTGCTGCTGAAACTTTGCCTTGAACATATTCATTATTCTTTTTCAAGTAATTATAACGGTGCTTTCTTCTGTTGTTGAGAGATTAATGTTTTGACTGTATTGAGATTCTTTTGGTTTTAGTAATAAAAAGTATATGGGAAGAAGATGAGCCTTTTCAGAAAACAAGCACACGTTTAGTAATAAACATGTATCCTCTTTACTGATACAAACGTAGTTATACAAATGCTACAACATCAATCACAACGTTGTTCATCAGAAAGAACGATCACAGACTCTCAAACTTCACTAAATTACATCATGTAAAGAAGAAAAAGACTTGAACAGTTCTATCCGTAGCATGACAAGCATATCCCGACCCAAAAGAACTTGCCGACGATTCCCCACTAATCTTAAACGAAAAGCGGTAGAAGTTACAACAATAAAAAGACATACCCAAGCAAGCACTTCTTCAGACTAAATCACTTGCGCCTGTTTCTATTTCGATTGATCTTCACAATCTTTCTCCCGATTTATCTCCGGTGCCCAGCGAGAAGCCGCCGCCAGAGCCAGCATTAAACTCCAAACTTCCCGAAGACTGAAATGGGTTCGGAGAGAGCAACTTGATTACTTTGCTGGGCCCCGCCGAACATAAATGGATTACCCGCCGGTGGCTGTTGACCCGTCGACCCGAATGGGAAGCCCACTTGGGATGGGCTGGGCTGCCCAAATACGGGGACTGGTGGAGTTGCTGACTGGGTTGGGTCTTCAACCATGGAGTCTTCTGCGCTCATCTGACTTGGCGATGATGCTCCAAAAGCAGGCAAAGGTGTGGCGCCAAAAGCCACTGGCTGGGGGAAAGATGGCGAAGCAGATGGAGTTGATGATGCTCCAAAGGCAAATCCTGCCGACGGAGATGAAGCGAATGTGTTTGCAGAAGGAAGTGGTGTTGTTGATGATGCTCCAAAGGCAAATCCTGCCGACGAAGATGAGGCGAATGTGTTTGCAGAAGACAGTGATGGTGCACCGAATGCAGTTGATGAGGGGCAAATGAAGTCGCAGGAGATTGAGAAGATGATGACGAGGATGCACCGAAGGAGAATCCAGTCGATGGAGATGATGATGATGCGCCAAAGGGAATCCAGTCGATGGAGATGAAGCAAATGCAGTTGTAAGAGATGGTTGTGATGATGATGCACCGAAAGAAAATCCAGTGGACGGTGATGATGATGCTGATGGTGCAGGCGAGGAACCAAACGAGAGAGGTTTTGAACTTTGCCAACTTGGGACAACTTCACTTGAAGAAGTAGCACTACTTGAGGAAGCAGATGAACTAGCACCAAGACCGAACAGACTTGCAGTACTCGTTGTCAAGGATGAAGCTGACGAGTTGCCACCGAAACCAAATTTAAAGGGCGACGCACCATTACTCGTTCCAATTGGGTTCGTTGAAGTGGGACTCAAGCCAAAACTGAACGATGCAGAGGCAGAGCTACTGTTGAGGCAACTGTTGCATCTGAGGCAGTAGAAGAGCTCACTCCAAACTTGAATACACTTGATGTGGGTCCATTTTCGGGCACGGGTTTACTAGGAGCTGCAGAGGCAACTGTATTAGTAGCAATAGACTCAAAAGCTTTGCTGGAATTGGGAAGTTTAGAATCCAACGAGAATACAGAGGAAGTGCTACTATTCGTGCTCGTGCCAAACGACGCAAAGGTTACTGATTGACCAGACATGCCTGCAGTTGATTCAAAGCCAAAAGCCGGAGGTTTCGTTGCACTAGAGACAGGCGTACTACTCTGAGTAGTAGTAACAGCAGTTGAATTGGTTGATAAGGGCCCAAAAGTGCTACTCCAAGGGCTTTTATCTGCTGACGCAAAAACAGTAGGTGGCGATGCTGCATTAGGTTTGCCGTTCACATTGCTTTTGAATCATCAGAAATATTCACTGTTGATGATGTTGACGCTGTTGCAGGAGACTGATCAACGGGGACACTAAATTTGAACACAGGGTGTTCAGTTTTTCCAAAGATGTCAGTATCAGTGGTGACAGCATTGGTGGTGCCACTTGGGGAAGGGCTTGATGCACTAGCTGAAGTGGCTGCAGTGCCAAAGCCAAACATGGGTGCCGAAGACAGTGGCTCACTGGACTTCACGGGGTACTTTCGGGCTTCCCATTCGAACCAGCCTTTAAGGAGTTCACATGATCCATTTTGTCAGATCCTGAAAATACTGGCTGTGAGCCTGTTGATGCTGAAGCATTGACGATGCTGCAAGGATAGTTGCTGAGATATTAATATCAAAATCGGAGACCTCCGAATAAATATTCAGTTTAAAACGCCTAGTTATATATGTAATCATTTTTTGACATGAAATCATGACAGAAAATGAAGCATGAAATTGTAAAGATTAAAAGACATCAAGAAAGTGAAGAGCCTCCCAAATCCAAATGAAGAGAAAGTTAGCCTGCTAAAAAGAAAGTCACATGCACCATGAAAAACAATGAAATACTTGAACTGATAAACCTTAAAACAAGCTACCTGTTGTGGTTCTCCAACCTAGATTCCTGCTTTTGCTATTTGACTCGGGGGAAAATGACGAAAGTTTTTCAGCAACAGTTGAGCTGAAGCCAAACATGGGAGGGTGGATATCAGCTTCCTCAGTTTTACCAGATGCCGAGGAGAATGGAGTAACAATAGACGGCTTAAAAGCCCCACTCCCTTCTTCTGAAGCCTGAGAAACATTCGTACCACCATCTTCATGAGCTACGTTGCTCCTCTTGACAGAAATAGAGACAGAAGACGGCTTCACTTTAGATTGGACAGTAGGTTTTACTGCCTCAATTTGTTCAGTGTGTATATGCTTTCCCTCAGACCGAGGTTCCATCTTCACTCCTTCTCCAGATAATGGTCTGGGTGCTAGCCCATCAGTGGATAAGTCATCATCCTGGTCCCACGACTCCTGAACACAGACAAAACCTATAAGTTAATACCACTGCCAGCTACAATTGCATCATAGAGAAAAATTTGGAACACTTGATCACTTGCTCCATACCAATTCACGAAAACAAAATGCGAACTAACAAACTGCATATGAAAACTATGCAGTCAACCTTCAATAGTATAAAGGAATGCAAAGCACCCGACTGGAATAAATTTTTTACATCGAAGACAATAAATTTACCTCATCCACACTCATCCTAAACCCCCTCTTCTTTGGTGAAGGTGGAGGTACATAAACTGACTCAACATTGAGGCTGGGTTCTGAAGTTTTGGAGGACACAACAGCACTGCTTGGTATATTGTTGATTTTATCGCCGTCATTGACATGATCATTCGTGATGATATTTACACTGGGTGACTGTTTTTCCATGAGAACCACCAGTATCATGCAGAGCAGCATTAGATTTATCCGGCAATTCTTGAGAAGCCTTGAAATCAAGCATGAACTTGGACGATTCAATGTCTTCCATGCTCTTAAGGGCACGTGCAGAAAGCATGCTTGGTTTTAATTCCAAATGTTGTATTTCGTGTAGCAACAAGCTTAGACTCTGATGATTTTTCATTCGAGGACAATTTTTCAAGATGCTGGAATATTCTACCAGCCACCTCACTTGACTTCGGAGAGATCTGGGAATAACTTGTACTTGGTATGCTTCCATTTTCATATTTATTGGCAGCATGTGATACATCATGCCTTGTGTCACCAGTTAGTTGGCACTTCTGCTTCACATCAGAACTGGTTAAGACTCCATTTTGAGCATGATAAGTTCTAGGAACCAGCAGATTTGGCTTCTGCCTAATTCTTCTTAAAGGACCAACTAATCCGACTTCATCATCTAAAACCGGGTTCCTGCGTTTTAAGGACTGAAACAGAACGAAATGATGGTAAAACAACTGAAAATCACACCTACAGAGATTAAGGATCGAAGCTTTATGAACAATGTACCATCGTATTTTTCATCTTATCATCGTGCTTTAGAAAAGACGCAGATGATGAGGCTAGTGCTGAAGCATTCACATTATTGCAACCACTGCTACCCTGAAATCAAAATATGCTTCAACAATGTCAGGTCCAAAAAAAAAAAAGAGAGAAGTAAGCATAAAAAGATGAATTTAATTACTTTGACATTGGAAGCTGAACGGACTCTCGAATGTGGGGTACGGGCCAAATTGTATATAGCTGAGCGGCCTAGAGATCTTGGAGTTGTAAAACAATTTTCTGGATCACCTTGACCGGAAAAAGCCTTGCTAGTCAACGGCAGACTAGGTGATTTTGAGGCAAGAGTCGTGTTCCTAAGCACTCCGACATCGTCTCTGCCACTTTGAATGTGCATTGTTCTCCAAGAATGTGATGCTTTTAAAGGCCTACTTCCATGTAAGATTTTGCCAGCTCAGCTGGGGAAGCAACATTATCTTCAAAGACCTGGAATGCAACATTGTTAAATGTCAACGCAATGGCCACTTCAAATATTTGTTGAGATATAACAAAATATGCTAGATGACAGAGATGAAAATAAGAAAGATTATGTTTTCAAGTGCATGAATATTGCAATCATACATTAAACTTTACCATCGGATTGACGATGTCAGCCTGCATATCAGAAGACCTAACCCCATTAGTTACGCCTTCTTCCAGTAGTGGATGCAATTCAGCATTTCCTTTTTCGCCATCAACACTCATACAAGACAACACATTTACTCTTGATTGCAGTAGTCTAGTCAAATGGATGATCTCAGACCTGAAATCATGTGCATATTATGTTCATTGCCTAATGTGATAGCCACGGTGTTCGTGACGATGAAGCGCAACCGCAAACAAAGTGAATGTTACTTTCTCTAGCAAGAAGAAAGTGCAAACTGATGGAGATGAAATATTTTAGACATTAAAGGGCTGGAAACTTTGTGACAAGTGTGAATTTTTTTCTAAGTACCTAGTGAAGGTCTTTTGCTTCAACAATTGCTCAAGCTCAGAAAAAGAATTGCTTGTCGGCTCGTTAATTGGCAGATTGTCTTGATCGATCTCTTTGGCTGTTTTGCCCCCTGTCCTGATTCTTGAACCACAAAATAAGTAAGAATTAGTTCAGGTGAAAACCAAATATTAGAGCCATCAAGGCGCCTCTATATGGAATAGGGCATGGCTATATACGTGCACTCTGTGATATGGGCTTTTACAAATCATGAATGAAACTGGCAGAAAAGACTCATCTAGACCAAACTCAAACTCAACCCATGAAAGGCGTATGTTCAACCAAGAAAGTAAATACTTACATCAGAAACAGCACCTTGAATAGCATCGCTCACATCATCTTTTACCCCTGCAGGAACAACAAGAAAACACGTAACCAATGAGATGCAGAAACAGCAGTTATACATCACTGTGCAAACTCCTGCTCAAATTCCACCTCATCCGCAAACAAATGCCAGTGACCAACACAGATAATGTTGCAGCTAAATTTGTTTAAATAACCATTCTACTAGAAACAAGTTATTATTGCACTTCAAAACGGTTCAACAGGCAAGAATTAAAAGATAGCGATACTCCCACGTACAAAAAATATTCTTGAAAGAAGTAGTTCATTACCATAAACACATGTAACACAAGGTACAACCAATCAAGAAGAAAGATTTCAAAGCTTACGAAACAAAACTAGATTTTTCCAGATAAAAAAGGATAGGAAAAAAACTCCAACGGTGAAAAATAACAAAAACTAGCCTTTCCAAACTAATTTACCCGTTGGAGGCGGCGGAAGCTGCTTTCTCTTAAAAATCGAAGCAAGAAATCTGTCGGCACCATATGATAGAATCTTGGCCGCGGGATCCACAACAAGCTTCGTCAACCAACTGCTATTATTTCGACTAATGAGGTTCGGCCGTATGGCGGTCGAAGGTCGATCGTACGGCGTCGTCTGGCGCCCCCGAAACGACTTTTTCCTAAACTTACCCCCTACTCCTCCACCTCCATACGCCGACGAATCCCCGGTGGTGGGGACAGTAGCACCGATAGCCGAACCGCCTTCCGCCGCTGCCATTTGTGTTCGAAATTCGAATTTGAGAGAGAGAGAGAGAGAGTCGTTAATGCTCTTCTAGGGTTTTATTATTTTAGAAAAAAGATAATTTAATTATTATAAACGCAAAAACTCAACAACGAGCACCAAAATATATGGCTCCTTATTTAATAAATAGTTTTTATTAACACGCGTAATTTTTATTTTTTTATTGTTTTATTGGTCTATTTTATTATGCGGTGGCCGGTTCGCCCGGTGGGCGTGTGCGTGTAAGGAAGACATATTTTATTTATTTATTATATCTATTTGACAGTAAATATCGGATTATCTTTATTCATTTTACGAGTCGTTTCTATCAATCAGTCTCCTTTAAACTCGACAAGTAACACTTAATCGAGGCAAATCAACGAACCAAGGCAGCTTGAAAATAGGAACAAGAAAAAGGCAATCGAAAGAGTTATAAGGGAAGAAGACATCATGAAGATAGTTCATAGAGACTTGGTTCGTAATGGCCCAGGAAGTATCAAGGTGTTGTTCTGATTGCGGCTATAAAAACTGAAACTTTATGTGATTTCGCTTTGTCTTTGAGCTCCGAGCTATGTGGGAGTTGTTAAATTTTACGCTTTCTCTGTGATTTGGTTTTCTGCCGTTTTAATTCGTTGGATTTTTGCCACAGATGGTGCCTGAAGAAGAAGATGATTTGTGGGTTGCGTATAATTTGATAGCTGAAGGTGACTCTGTTTTCGCTGTTACTGTCAGGTAAGGAAATAAAAGGAATACGGTTTTTTCCACATTGAATTAAGATTCGTTTACTTAAGTGATCGCAGTGCCGACGATGTTAAAAAAATCGAATCTTTTGGATTACGGAGTTGTGTATTCACCTGTAAAATTCTCGTCTGGTTTTCTTTTGTAACATTATTGAATGATTTGATCGCTAGTTAATGGCGTATTTGGAGTTTACTGACTGGAACGCACAGAGTCACAGACTATAGATTTTTCCCCATAGCATATTTACTGCACTGTTTCTTTCCCGTTTCGTTCTTGAGATTTACGATATATAGCGTAACGATTGTTGCCCCAACTTTTTGCAGGAAGATTTTGAGAGAGGCAGCTTCAGGAGGTAGAGATGCTGAAAGGGTAAAGCTAAAACTTGAAGTCAAAGTTCAGGTAATTTTTTGGTGCTTTGGGTCTCGAATTTAAGTGATTACCTTAAAAAAAATGGCCCTATACTGTGAATGCCCTTTATTTTCCTTTACAATTCAAGCTCCACATGGTTGTTGTGTTGTGTTAGTGATGATCAGTGTAGTTGCTTTCACTATGGTGGTTCTTATGCATCAATCTATGCTTAGACTTATAGAACATTACGATCTCTTTGTAATCCTAGGCTGTCGAATATGACAAAGAAGGTTCTGTCTTGCGAATACGGGGGAAAAATATTACTGCTAATGAACATGTCCAGGTGCGTGTTAGGAGACTCGATTTTGATTGCTCAAGTGGCTCTGTTCCCCATTCCTATTGAAGTTCTTTTTAATGAAATGAATGCAGATTGGGGCATTTCACACTCTTGAAATTGAACTCCATCGACCTTTCGTGCTGAGGAAGGTGAAGATCATCTTGTCCCTTTACTTTAACTTCTCTAAGAGAAAACGTTGATGTTACAATTGGCTTTCTTGCATCTATTCTAGGAAATATGGGATTCATTGCTTTGGATGTCATTAATCAGGCAGCTGGTATATTTTCTTTATATATATTTCCATCTGAATACTGCCAGAATATGATATTGTGTCGTGTTTTGACTTTTGATATAACTAACTTTGGCTTATTTTTTATTTCATTAGACCCCGTGGCAAGTGCTGACTTAGCCGTCGTTTTGATGCAAGAAGGTCTTGCTCATATTTTTCTAGTCGGCAAAAGGTACTTATCTCCCTTACGATCGCAATATCTTCTTTAGTGCTTGTGTATATTCACAGCTTTATTTTTGCATGTATCAACAGCTTGACAAGTACACGAGCTCGTGTGGAAACTTCGATACCACGAAAGCATGGACCTGCTATTGCTGGCTATGACAAAGTATGCTCTATTGAAGCCAAGCTACCTCAAATTCCTTTGTTCATGTATGAGATATTTCTGTTAACTTTGATTCTTCTCTTAAGTCCTCACTGAATTTGTTTCTTTCTGCAGGCGTTGAATAAATTTTCGACAATGTGATGCAGGTGAAGCCATCTTAAGCCATTTTCTGTGTTGTTTAAGACCGAATGCTAAAAGCAACACAAAAATTGCTTACTTAATTCCATGTTTTCTCTGATCTGTATCAGGCTTTTCTTAAACATGTTGACTTTGGTGTTGTGAGATGTGCTATAATTGCAAGTCCTGGGTTCACTAAGGTCAGCTCTGATACCAATGAGCTATATTTGTTCTTAGGAGTTTATTATGTCGATTTTATGCTTTCTTGATGTTACAAAATTTCATTTTACTTCTATAAATGGCCTATTATTTATAGGAGCAATTTCATCGGCTTTGCTGTTAGAGGCAGAGAGGAAACAGCTCAGACCTATCATTGAGAATAAGTCTCGTATAGTTCTTGTTCATACTACGTCTGGATACAAGTAAGCTTACCTCATCTCCTTCTTTTACTCCAGCCACATCATATCATTTATCTTCGTAAGAAAAGAATATTTCTTAGATTGTTCGTTGGTCAATGATTCCTTTTTGTTGATCCCTATACTTCCTCTGCTATTTGAATAATCTATATGCATGAGACTGAGAATAAGCTTCGAAAAATATCTCAGGCACAGCTTGAGAGAGGTTTTGGATGCTCCAAATGTTATGAATATGATCAAAGATACAAAAGCTGCAAAAGAAGTATTGTGCTTCATTTCTCTTTTACCACTGCGAAATGTTTTCTTTTATCACCACGACAATATAAAGATTTAGCTGCTCCTCGGCTCATCGTCTTATTTCGACGCAGGTTCAAGCGCTCAAGGATTTTTTCGCAATGCTGTCTAATGTTCGTTCTACTTGCCTTCAACTCTAATTTCAACCCCTTCGTATAAAAATTCAAAGAAAGTTGTATTTTTTTTAACATTAAGGATCCATCGCGGGCATGCTATGGACCAAAGCACGTCGAAGTTGCACACGAACGAATGGCTATTCAAACACTTCTCATAACAGACGAGCTCTTCAGGTCAGTGCCTTGTTAAACTTCAACTTTGATATGTTCTCAAATCCTATGATTTCGTCGAATATCCATTTTTTGAAATTCTTGCAGGAGTGCTGATGTGGCGACCAGGCAAAAGTACGTCCAGTTGGTTGACTCGGTCAAAGCTTCGGGTGGCGACGTTCACATCTTCTCTTCCATGCATGTTTCTGGCGAACGTAAGCACTTTACGTTATATAGCTTCGAACTGTGGTACATGTGATAATCGAAGGTTTATTTTTTCTTACAGAACTGTCGCAGCTAACTGGGATTGCTGCAATTCTTCGTTTTCCTCTGCCCGACCTGGACGATATAGAGATGTAATAGACGCCCCAAAATCGAGACGAATAAGCTTAAAAGCAGCCTATATTTATGTTTAGTCTTGCATTTTGTGTTACAGCTTCAAAACATTGAACAAATGTATTTATATGATGCTAAGAAGTATCTGCATAAGGTATAAAAAAACTATTCAGTTTTTCCCAACAACCTAAGCACTTCTGAAGCTGCTACCATGCTCGGTGGATGGATCATGTCGTCACGTTTATTCTCGACGGGCTTAATAAATCGAAAATTTTATCAGCTGCAGAAACTTGCTTCTGACGAAGGCCCTCGTCAAGAATCAAATCCCTGAATTTTTTTTTCGAATATTTCGGCTTTGCTCTACTAAGCTCAAAAAAGAAACCGAAAAAAAAATTGGAACTTTATAAGCCGAGAAATTACGGATCACCTGAGTAGAGCTGACAGTCGACGAGGATTGCATGCTTCGAAAAGAGCTTCGGGCATTACCTCCGAGCCCAAAGTATGTTAGGAAGAGAAACGTAAGGCACTTTAGCTTTGTATCGAACGAACCATTCGGTTAGAAGATGGGCTCGATATGCAACAACGCAAGGCAATCGGCGAGCTGTAGCTCCACTGCAACTGTCCCCGAAGCACATAGAGCTACGTTGCTTGCCTGTTTATTTATATTAGGTTAGTTGATTTCATGGGATGAAATAAACCAAATTAGACAGAAAAGGCCTTTTTTCTTACACTGAAAGAATCGTATTTCATGGGACGTGAACCACCTGGGACTAAAACGACGGGCAATGACCACTTGTGAACAGTGCTGGCGATGTAATCCTCAACGTGCTTGTTAGGAGCCGTGTGAACGACTGCTGTGATGTCTGAGAAGTCGCCTTTGAGTTTCTCCACCGTGCTTGAGAATATCGAAAGCATTCGCTTGACCTCTTGTAATCGACTACCGGGAAGGATTGATATAACAGTCGAGTCTTCAATGTCCAAAAAAAGTCGAAAAAGTATTACATCATCAGAAGCTATGACTGAAAGCAAAGGGCGCAGGCAAAATCTTACCCGATTCAATTCCATTATTATTCTTGAATATTTCCCCATTTCCTTGAATTTTCCATTCGTCCACGCGTTCTTTAACCTGAAATCGGAGCGCCCACAGAAAAATTCAAATAACTGACTAATGTCAGCAGATATTCCGTGCCTTCATCTATTACCTCAAAACGTCTTCTAACGTTGGATGGCCCACGAACGTAGCACGTAAGCCCTTTGATCTGCAAACTTCTGCTTCGAAAGGAAGGATGCAGAAAATGTGATCCACAAACTCGGAGAGCCCTTTAAGCCTTTCTTCGCCTCCTCTCCATGCCCAGAAAGATGGTGCTACGTAGTGAAAATGCTGGGGAGTAAACAGTCTTTGCTGATCATATCTAGCTGCATAAGGACTCGCTTCATATTTTGCATATTCGATAGATACTTTTCACGACTGAATAACGCTATTACGACGAATTGGGTAAAGGGTTAACCTCGCAATTGCTTCAAGAAACGGAAGGAAAAGCCTTTGGAGTCCACCGTAAGCACAACGTGAGGTTGAAAGGTCAGAGCTGACTCAACGGTTTCCTTCAACCTTACCTGGCTAATTTCATTGCAGCCCACATAGTCAAATAGTTACTTCTAAAGGAGAATATTTTAAGCCATACGTCATATCGAAGAAAGCTCACCTGAGAGTGTTAAGATGGGGTAAAAGCTCCAAGATGCCCATTACTGCAATATCTTCCAAGGGAAACAGAGAATTCAATCCTTGCTGTGCCATTGCCAGCCTAGAGAAGATGAATTCGTAGCATTATTGATTGAAACGATTCAAACTTCTATATGGTTCGAATTATCATCCAATATGAGCTGAAGATGATAAAAGACTCCACTTTTCAAGGTTCTTAACAAGCAAAGATGTCTGAAAAAAAGACTGCCTTTTGTTTGCTTACCCTCCTACGCCGGCGAAACGTACTGGGAAGGTCGAAATCTTTTTCAGGGAGCTCATGAAGCGCGACGCAATTACGTCGCCGGAGACCTCGCCGCGACGATGAACACCCTGAGCTCGCCCTCTCTTGAAACCATGTCTCCCATACTCGAACATATTGACCTTTTCAGCAAGCCAATCCCAACAATCCTCGTACTCATTATCCATTCCTCACAACATCATCGTATTCCGCCCTCTTCACCAAGATCAACTTTTTTCCAATTCTTTTAAACAAAACCATAAGAACATAGCTGAGTTGACTTGTTGACTCCCACTCATCAAGAGAGGGCTTTGGGTTTGAGAATTCAGAAAGAGTTGGGCTAAAAAGAATGAACAGAGCACAATTTGAGCTTCAACATTAAATGGGCTTTCACCAAAATACACTCGAACGCCACCTTTATTACAAAGCCCGCAAAAATCACAATTTAAGACACATTCGAAGTACATTCAATTCAACTGTGTTGCACATCGTGCCAAACTCTCACCTTTCAAATGAATACATTTGTTTCATCCTAAGACTGGGACATCCTTTTTCTTTCCACGACATGATTGGAATTATTAAATATCAATTATTTGTGCGTTCATTCAGTCTTCACTTCATACACCTCTGCAACAGAAAAAGGGACAGAGGTACCCTCAATTCCCAAACACACACAAGAACGCATTCATATTTGTATGAAGATGGATTTTTTTTTTTTATTTTTTATTTTTCTCGATGGGGGCCTATTTGAAGAGATATAAAGATGAATGAAAGGAGCTACCACCCAACTACCATGCAAGACCATGTTCTTTGTTCTTACCCTTTGACCAAAAACCAAACTCTAAATCAAGGGTTTATTACACTGCAAGGATTCTTTCAGGGCTTCGTACTATAAATGCTTTTTCCTCGACACTTAGCCCTACATGCACGTGATATACACACATACATACTCATATCTAATTTGTATCCATGTCCTTATCCTGTACCATTCTACATAAATAGAGAATGACCATCTTGAAATAAAAAAGAAAATGAGAAAAAACGAGAAATCTCATTCAATTAATCCAAAAAAAATAAAATGATATTCTTTCGTGCAAAACAGCCCACGAACTCCAAAGTTAAATGAAAGCTCTCAATCGCTTTGGGCCTCGAGATGTAATAGCATACACAAATCTCAGGTAGATTCAAGAGCGTGTTCGCCAATCTCCCCCTTCAAGTCAATGCGTGCATGCACGGTGAACCAGCGCGTATGTGTAGAATGACGTCACGGTTGGTGTAAATGTGACTAGTCGTTGGGTGTTTGGACCGAGGTGTTGGCGGCCCAAAGATCAATGACCAATTTTGTCTTCTCTGCATTTTGATTTGATAT